>DWJQ01000144.1:0-17838 GCA_018248915.1 Hesperia meskei straton | reverse complement strand
CCTGATAGTTATTTTGGAAATATATTTAATGTACAGAATTGACCTCTCTACAGATTTATTATAAGTATAGATAAAATTGCTTCCTCTTGAGCTTCCTTCCGTTTTAAGTACGATAATCTTTGTTCTTTAAATCGTTAGTGGCTTGATGCACCGTGTGTTGTGAGGGCATTTTGATGAGGTCTAATGGTTAGTGCTCAACTCATACAAAGTATGGTTAAACTTTAGGTGACGTTGTGAGTTACGTGGAATGGTTACCAACAACCCATTAAGAGCCATTACACATATCGGGAGGTTAAACTCATTAAGCACTGATGTCTCCCTTGTGTAATATCCTATAGGCGTGGGGTACATTTATAGACGTGACCTTGTCACATTATGTCACAATAGATGTAGTTTACTTTTTTGTATTTAGGACTTTAACACCGCACGCAGCGAGTAGCCAATTACCTACTTTGTTTGATACAACCAGTAAAAGATTACTCAGTAAATTACTTAACCACATTTCATCATACATTATGAAGTCTAAACGTGTCAGTATGTCAGATCCTAAGCCAGGATGGAGCCAGGCGACTGTTACATCAACTATCGTCAACGATAGAACAGTGTAATAGCTCCGTAAGGTCACGTCTCGGAATGAGTGTAATCATTGTAACTTACGTAAATTGGAGGTAAATGATAGACAGGTTGGTAATGTGCATTGTTATTGACTATACCCAAACCTAAATCCAAATTATGATTTATGACCGTTAGTGTACGCAGGTAGACAAGGGAAGAAAACAAAATTGGCCTCGAAAATCCTATTTGAAATCAGGAACTTAGGACTCTTGCTCCCTTGTATTAGGAGATGGGTATCTCCATGTTTATAACAGTTCTTTATTTTGTGTGTTAGTTTATGTGTGTGTTTGTTGACTTCTAAATTTTATACTGTAGGTAATACGACAAATGAAATGTCGTTGGAAGCGTCTTGATCATCCATTTGTTACGGATTAAGCTAACGTGATGTCACTTTAAATTTAATATGACATAGCTACCATTTTTAAGCTGGTTGAACTATAAATGACATTGGCTTGGGCTCAAACATAACTGGAGCCTCTCCCACCATAATTTTTTTATTCGGATAAATGTTAGTATCTTGTATCGGTGTTTTGACCCAAAAATACCGAGTAGTTTGCGTAAAATTCTCAGTAAGAGTATTCCCATGAAATGAAATTTTCAAGCAATTATATTACCTATCATAATGATGGTTTAGACCATAGTTAATTATAATATTATATTCATCGCTTGGAATATTACAGTTATTGAAGATATGACAAAGCCGACATCATTCAAGCGCTATAGAATATTCGTAACTTTTGTATTGAAAGAAAATTTTAAAACTATAATCCCAATAAACGTTTAATATCTACCTAATATACTACACAGTGTGCAATATTGACGTTTATAACCGCGATAAAATACTAGCCCTGCCCTTGACCACGCGTGTCTGGCGAATTCCTCGGTATCAACAATACTGCATTCACGACACAATCGTTACGCGTGCATTACTCAATAGCACTACGCTATACGTGTTCTTGAATAATTACATTTTTGTCGACAAGTTTCGAAAATCTCGTCCTTTGTGTATACAAATATGTGTTTTATTCATTCTTATCTTTCTGTTCATCGTTTATTCATGTAGGTGTGCACATTAACTTTTTTATTCTAAATTTGAATGAGAAACCGTTAACTTTGACCTTGACTTTGATTTTTAATGAAAGTGAGTTTTTAAATGCAAAATGTTACGTAAACTAGTTGGGTGTTAACATTTACAATCTTCAGACGAGGAAAAGTTAGCTGCAGCTGGAACTTATTTAGTTCTTTCCAGTTTTCTAGTCCAACTTTCAAAGCATTTCCAAATATAGAAATAGCATTTCAGTAAGGGTTGAAGATTTTCTCCAGTTCTCCGTTCATATTGAATTTGTTTGTATCAGATTTTGTTTTTTCGCTGACCCGTTCCATTTCTTATTGAAAAAGCCTGTAATGTTGATGACGCCCTAATTCTTTTTTATTGGAATGAAAGTGTAGCAAAGGAGCATGAAGCACCATCCTTTCGCTGATGCTCATAAGAATTGTGACCGATCTAGAACAAGACCCATTTTAGAGATTAGGATAGTTAGTCCATAGATGGTGTTAGTTTATTAGCTGGTAAGTTTGTTAATAAGGGTCTGTTAGTCGATGCTAGTAATAGTCCAGTTAGTAATTTTTAGTATGTGTCTAGTACACATCAAAATAATGTAAAAGCAAGAAACACATTCAATCCTATATAATAAGAACTGTAAGTTCGTCACGATACCTTTGAAAAATGTGTACAATCACATAACAATCACAATCACGTTTTCTTAAAAGACTGAAATTTTAAGTCTGAATTTGAATTGAAATTCCTTAACAGTGGCCAATAGCACCTCAATTTCCCCTATATTGATGTTCATGTTCACTTATAATAATGTAATCAATGATGTCAGAATACAAAGTGATTATGTGCGTGACATAAATATCAAAAATCTTTGTACGTATTGTACAATTTCGTTAAAGCCCCTTTTCGTCTTGAATGCAATTTTTCTCCATGTCGCCCTTTGAAGTCCTTGACACAATTTCTTTGCACGAATATTGCGGTTTTTCTTTAAACCACACCTCAGTTTTACGACACTTTAATGCTTCATTCCAAATTTAAGAACTGAATGGGTAATTTATGAGTTTCATCCACATAAATGTCTACATTAAAATCTCTTTTAAAGGAGATTTTTTATTGCTGTGAAATTGTGCTAAGGTACGTAAATTTTTATCCATTCAAGTATTTATTAGGTGTTATCATAAAATTTATATTTTTAAAATAAATACAGGTTGCCACGTATTTAATTCAATTGGGAAGTAAATTTTGTCATCAATTTGATTTTACTCTCCATATCTTTCTTTGTTTTATTTAATCTAATGTGTAGTTAAATCCTCTTGGATTTAGATTGTAGTTTGAGCTCCAAAAAAAGGAAAACAAAAAAAACAAAAAGAAGGGAAAATCCCAAACAGTGGAAGTAGATCACTTAGCTTAAGTTACCTTGCAACTAGATTACGCTGGTCGCTGATTACTTCACAAAAACTTATTGTTTGCCAAAACTCTATAAAATATAATCTTTATGACCATCTCCGGCAACTTGCTTCACTCGACTCACCGACATACTTTACTATAGCATGCATGTCTCTTACATTGTAATTGTAACGTTGTGGTGCTTAAAATTATTGTAGGGCACCCAGAATAATTAATTTGTTGTAGTTTTCGCTACAATAGCAACTAAAGACTAAAGAGGTGCTTCTTGATGAGTCGTTTTTTTAATAACAATAAAATTATGAATCTGATGAAAGGCAAAGTCATTTATTGATGGTAAATTATTGCCACCTATGGATACGTATCAGTATCAAAGACATCATCAAAAAAACCCCAAGTACTTAATAGGCAGATAATATTACCGTAGTTTTGTTAGGTTCTGTCATTATTTAACGCAAAGTAAATAACATAATTTAGCCTATTAATGTTGTGTCTGGGCTTTTGACATACACCTATATATCTGTACAGCCATTTATTTACTTATGTAGAGGTACGTGACTAACGTGACTGATTGGGCACTTTAGATAAAAGCTTTTAAAAATAGAACATGTTTTAAACATCGATATTGAAATTGAAAACTATTTTATATAGCTGAAAGCTGACGCGAGCGTACGATGTGAACGACATAAATTTTCGATTAAGTTTAAAATATTCAGCTTTAAATGACTTTCATGTCCTCGTTTCAATATGGACGACGTAGATACATTAGTGTTACACAGCTTCTGTCGTTATTGTAGCATCGTAGAGTATTTATTGGTCAGTTTGTGAAATACTGTTCCGATTCTAATTTACAAAATTCTTTAGTTTCGAAATATTTTGGTGAATTTCCAAGTATGTAATTAAATTTTGTACTGTTTAATTTTAACTAACTCAAATATTTTCACGCAGCAGTATTTTGAAACTCCAACACTTACAGAAACAATATTTATTGCGGTAGATAATCTTCATGAATAAGGAGCATAAAGAACTAGTTTGGCCCGCGACTTTAACTGATTTATAGACGGACAACGACAAAATGCCGTGTACTAATAAGTTGGTTTGAGTAGGCGATAATTGTTCAAGAGCGGACGTAAAATCGATATTCGTTAGCGGTTGTTGACCTTCCTACAATTGGCATTTGCATAAATTCGGCGCAAGCGCACGTCTATTCACGGTCTTACAATCAGATTATAGTTACGAAGAACTTTTAATAAGCAGTTCTTAAAACCGCGATAATCGTGTTAGATACCGATAGAAAGGTTACGTGACATGAATTGTTGATACCATGTGATTTTTGGTGGTGGGACTACGGGCACTTAGATTATTAATGCCCTCATGCTCATGACTGTGGTATCATGGCAACAGGTTGTCAAGTTGGCAACAACTTCTCAAATTTCATGTGGTACCTACAATTGAAAAAGTTTAAGGGATTAGGGAGGTCCGGGCGAATCCATAGGATTATAAGAAAAGCATTGCCGCATTTAACGAGGAATTTAAAACCATCATGCTTTTGCTTGTGCTTAAAAAAACTATTAAAATCACATTAAATTCGAAATAAAAAAAAATTACACGTATTATTACAGTTTTGTCCACTTTGAATACTACGAAATTGTTAAAAACTTCTCATATTCATTTTCGAAGGTTCATATATTCGCGCGAATGTGAATGAGCGCCAGATATTTGTTAAGACGAAACTGTGAACTAGGTAAGGGGATTATACGGGCATTAAGTCTAATCTCTTTTCGACGCAGAGAAAATAACTTTGGGTAAAACAAATCCGGGTTGGCTTTAACAGATTCAGTGAAAATCTCTGTGTTTAGTTAAATGGAGTTTCTAAACCTAAATAGCATTGTAAGTAAGCTAATCTCTGAATTTGGTTTAGCCATGTTAATTCAATCTTACTAATTGTAATGAAATTTTTGTCTACCTAAATAATATATGAATAATTTTACAATACAATAAAGATTGAATGTCATTGAATTGAAAAATAATTGAATGTCAGAGGTACTGCGATTCATTTGGTATGATATGCAAATGATTTATCTGAAAAACTACAATATTTTACTTTAAATTACGCTACCAATGATTTTATGGTGTTATTAAAACCTCAATTCATCAATAATCTTGTTGAATAAACCACCTACAAACGACTATTATGAAGATACCTACTGTTAAATCAATGCACCGAAAAAGTTACATAATACCTTCTTCGTTTTTAAAATCGCGCATCCACTTCCATAAACTATTTAGCATAACAATCGCAATGCTCAGAATAAAGTATTGCAAATGAATACTAATGCTTCCTTATCTTTCAGATAATCAAGATTCCAGAAACCAAAGACGGTTTCATAGACCTCAACAATTTGGAACTTCGACTGCAGAAGAACTCAGGAACGGGGAAACGCATGATAGGGTTTTTCCCCGCGGCGTCAAAACTCACAGGAGTTATAGCAGATGATGTTGCAACGACACTTCTACTCCATCAATATGGCGCATGGGCATTTTGGGACTACACGCTCGTCGCGCCATCTTCTCCAGTAGACATGAATCCAACGTTCCTCGGCGTTGAAGAAGGCATGGTGAAGAAGGACGCCATCTTCTTCAACTGTGAGAAGTTCATTGGAGGAATTCAAGGGCCGTTTGTGACGGTTGTCAAACAAGATGTTTTTAAGAATACTCCGTTATATTGCGAAAATGGTGATGTGAGTAATTTAAATGTTGTTGTTTTAAGTTATTGTTATTATAGTATGAAGTTATCAATAATAACTGCTGTCAGTATGCAATAATTAGTACTGTTATTAGTTGTAATCGTTAATTAATCGTAGAACAACATGTACTTAACGTAAATATAAAGACTTCAACATGCAAAATGCCAATGACGATAAGTGAGCAAGTAAACAAAGACTTATTACGTATACACTGAAGATCAACATTCCAATGGTAATTCAACCGCAACTTATGGTATTTTGTAAAAAGTTTGTAAAATGCTTCCTTCATCAGGTCCTGTCAGAAAGGATAGAAGAAGTCCGATGTGTGGAAGCGGTGCGAGCTGCTATAGTGATGCAGCTTAGAGATGCGGTGGGACTGCAGTTGATTGCCGAGCGGCAGGACAATATCACCAAGTAAGCGATGTTAACTAGCTTTTAATGTCATGATTTTGTAGAGCTCGTAGTTCGTAGTAGGCAGGGCGAAGCAACAGGTCCTAAGTTTGATTCCCGTTCGGGTCAATTAAAGGTTTGTCCTCGGGTCATTGGTCGTATTTGATGTGTTGTTCGTGTGGCCATGCTACTGGCGACATAGGGAATTCTGAATGCCGGGGTATGAGTGTGTTAGCACTCAGGTATTTATTTTATAAAAAGAGATAAAGATACAATTGCAACGATAACGAAACGCCGAAAAACAAGCAGATGATTCGGTATTGTCACGAGACATGAATAGTAATAAACATTTATGATATTTGGTCAACTTGGCATTCGCGGAATGAACGTAAATTGTCTTAGCCACAAACCTGCACTTTGCGGAAAGCATAAAATGATATTTTATTTAGGAGTTTTACTTCAATGCATATTACCTATATATTCGGACTCTACCACAATATGTACATCTTAATCTAGACTTCATTATAAAGGATGATGGCCGTGACCGGTGTTTGTAAGTGACACTAAAGTATATTCAGGAACTATCAAATCAAACAGGAACTATCGAATCAAATCGAGAAAGATCCAATTCGCCTGGTATTAAGTGGTCGCCGTCATCCATTCTCTACATATTATACCACTTACAAAATCTTCGTTATAATGATATATTGAAATGGGGTTTAGTAAATAAAAAGATTCATATTTATTCGGGACAATAGGTACATAATATAAACAGCAAAATAATGGCATAAATCAAGTAAAGCAATAACAGAGCATAATAAATTACTGGTATATTACAATTACAAAAAAATAAAATAGATTTGTGTGTGAAAATGATTTGCAGCTTTTCGTAAATTAAATAGCGTTGACAAGCTTGTTCTATTTTTGCCTCAAGTAACCTAAATACGATTCTCGATACATTTTAATAGTTTCTAGTTGTAATCGGAATTTAGACTAATTTTAATGGAACGCATGCAACTAACGTTTATGTGGACGTGTATTTGAAAACCAATTAACTTATTTTTTATGTTAAATAGGCGACAAAATAGGAAGTAATCACCGTCTGCTCATGAATTAAAATGCCCTACTATTGAATGTAAACAAAAAAATTAATGATTTTTTTATTGATGGATGACTTTGATCTTAGAGAGGGTGCGTTTAAAAATGGATTTCAGATGCAAAAAAAAATATTAAACCTACGGAACAATACGATAAACCAGACAAGATCTCTGTTGCTTTCTCAGAATTTGGCGACTTAATGGTACAAATAAATAGTCATAAGTACTTTTATTTGAGATATTCTCGTGACCTATTTGGCTTTATACTTTGGGCAACAACACTCGGCTGCCAAAACAGAACGCCGTTGAGAGGCTGGGAAGTGAGCACTGAGCAGTACAGTATTGAAAGCGAAATAACTGCGTGTTTGATGTTATTAATATTTAAATTTAGAACATTATTACATACGTCATACCTCGGATTTTTTTAACGAAGTTAAAATGACAAATCTGAGGTATGCAGTTTGCGGTAGGAGGTAGGAGTAAATCGTAGTAATCTTCTATTGTCTATGGAAATAGGACGTCACCAATACAAGTTATAAATATTGGTCTACTGACATGATTTTATAATAAACTAATAATTTTAAATTTCACACCCGATAATAATTTATTTCTTCGTTTATTGGTAAAATTACCAATTACCTAGGTAAATCAAATTTTACGGGGCGTTGACTCTACAAGTTATATTTTAAATTAAAAATTGTTTTATACGTGCTAAATAATTATGTGTATAAAAGAGCTACAAAAATACATCTATTTATAACCTTATAAACTTGTGAGAATAAAAATAGAGTAGGGCTGTCCAAACCGTTAACTCAATAGCGTATCTAAGCTAATGATAACAATCTTTGGGTGGTGAAATATGAACGAAATTTAAATGATTCGGGTCACTAGATAACATTTCTTGGCGCTCACATCACATTAAGTTTTCGTCTACGTATTTTGGCGTCGGACGAGTATTGACGGCTGAAATGTGTGTTAAGTCGTATATCACATTCAATTTGTAATATTGTGTATTTTTCGTTTTTAACGTGATATCTGTTGATAAATTGATGATGATTTTGCCAGGGATGATCTTATTGATTTATGGCTCATTTATTTAACAAAATTTAGTAGTTATGTATTTTTATTACCTTTTTGAAGTATTTGGAATTTTTATCATGGGTAGGTAGCTAGGTATCTGTTCGTAATGTGTAAAATAGTACCTAGCTACATGATAATTATATAATTATTATTTCTTGTCATGATTTGTGCCGCATTCTAGAAATATAGGTGTCTATTTTAACATAGTATTGCTAGTAAGATAAGTCGATGTACACTATTTTTTTTATTAAACCGCTTATAAAATGCGGGTCATTTGTTAGGAATGAGTCAGACGCCCTTAGTGTTATGTCGTACGTTATCCCACATAATGCAGTTGCATTTAATTTATTCACATAGCAATGTTCTTTGTATTGTACCTACCTGTTAAAGGTTTTTAGTATCTTTAATTCGATTAAATAATCACAACATACTTTTGGACAATTTGATTTAAGTTAACTCTATATAATTAAATTATTTAGACAAAATCCCATAGATAACAAAGACGGATCCATGGAAGCCACCTAATAACAAAACAACAATAAATAAAAAAATACAAATAAAATAAAACCATTAGGTTCCAATGGTTCTAAATTTAAAAAAGTATTTATAAGGTCTGCAAGTTTTATGCGACTCGAAGGACCACCACCTTTAAGTACCTACCTAAATTAAGAAAATATTTCTTAGAAGTATGACTGGTTTAAAATGTTGGTGAAGAAAATATTCGCGTGACTTATCTTATAATAGCTTGTTAACAGAAATTTGTAATTTGCAATGAACACTAATAAATTTATTACGGAAACTACTAAAAATACAAGAGTTTTTACTTCATACATATTATTGTTACTAAAAATTTGAACAAACTTACGTATAAAACAAAGTACCTATAACATTTTTTTATGTAAGCAGCTAGCAATAAACAAAACCATAAATCTAGTAGAAACAAGCGTCTGCCTATTTTTCCTCATTTCCTTGGACAAATTTTCATCGGTAGAGGATATTGGCCTCCTATTTCAGCAAATTGCATAACGTTGCTCTCAATAATAAGGAAATGTTACGAAGGAAACCGGGACAGAAATAGACGAAAAACTTCCTTCGTTCGATACTCGATAAGACAACAGCTTCTTGAATACTTTAAATAAAGTTATAGCGATATTTTGATCATCATTGTGAAGGCAAAACTGACACATGGCATGCAATTTAAATGTTTAGTATTGACGATAATAACAGTTTAAAAATTTTAAAATCGTTGTCTAAATGTAGGTATGGGTCGAAATATCTACTGTTGATATTTCGACCCACTCACATGGATCATAGTCACGATCAGACTGCGAGTACCCATCAAACATTACCAGACATGTACTATGTGATGCTACTGAAAAAATCATCAAATCCCCAAACATTTTTATCTGGGTCAATCAAAGGTTAATCACCTGACTAATCACATAGCGTCAGAGCTTCAGCCTTGATATTGCTCACAGCTGTTGAGATATCGATACCGCCAACATAACAAAAATAATCTGAACTACCGATGGCGTCCGGCGTACCATGAACCGCGAAAATAAACGAAACCTTGGTGTTCGCAGGAGAAATCATCGGGGATTTGTCGGTCGATAAATAGCGCGATAATAACACGCACTTCCATGACGCACAACGGAATTAGGGTTGTTACATTATTTGGCAGATTATTCAAATTTGTACAAAGCACGCATAACATACAGAAATGCATCCAAGAATACGTACAGAAAAGTAATTGGGCTTTAGTTCGCTCCTTAACCGTAAGTGCTGACTGCATAACCAAAGATTTAGATAAGAAATGAATTTGAGTTAGTGACTCTTGGTAGAGTTGAGAAGCTGTGGTAGGTACTGTATACTTAAATAACATTCTGTGTACAGCCTACTATTTAAATTTATTTCTAACACATTCACACGCTGATACCGACGAATAAAAATACCATTAACAGGCAAAGATAAATTATAAAAGAGAAGAGTGATAACCCTAATTGGTTAGCAACGCAATGGCGCCTTCCGGACGCAAATAAATCATAATTACTGAAAGTAACTACCGCGAGCTTATATCGGGACAGTGTTGATAAATAAACTTAGGTGGACGCCGGATTAGCATCTGCGATGTATTGGGCCTCAAGGACATCCGAGGCGGAAAATGGCACAAAATATCCGTTGTTTCGCGATTTTGTAGCTTCAGAGTTCGGATAGAAATTGAATAGGATACCAATTGTTACTAATTTTAATTGATAAGTTTAACCAGTAAAATTAAGATTTTTTTATATAATATAATTAAAAAGTAATGTAAAACAAAAAAGGGTTTCGGTTTGAACGAATTAAATTTATTTATCATGAATCACAAACCAATATTATGAGTAGGCACGAAGCACTCAAAATCAAAAAAGTCATCGGTACACGCGGCATAAAAGCTTAACAATATGTCAGAAAGTCAAACGGTGTGTGTCGAAGAGACAAAATCATTACGCACATGCGAAATACCAGAGATGCTAGCGAAATCGGGTTAACGAAGCTCAGTGCCATTGGAAATGGGTCATGCGACAACCGGTCACTAGAATACACGCGTTGCTATGTGACGTTACGATGTTCGGACACAGCCACATTATAGTATAGAAATACATACGAGTAAATACGTAGTGTCCAGGAACAAAGATCGGCTAGAATATAAGTATAAAGTACGCAGACGGGTATTCCCTGTGGGAAATAGGAAAAAGGCGAACAAGTTTTAATACGTTTAGAAGATGTCGGTGTATAAAAGGTCATTGGAAAGAATAAGGAATACTGTTGGCTAGACTTGAGAAGGGTAGTAAGGAAATTCTTATTGCTTCTCGGACACGCTCACTGGATTAACTAACTTGATCAGTAGAACGCAAAATAAATACAGTTTAAATTAGCCAATAAACAAACTAACAGGCTACCTGACGTGCACTGAACGCTGCCACTGACCATAGAAAATACACTATATACCGGAACCACTGACACACAAAGAATGTAGTCAAAATAAATTAAAACATTTCATAAACATCGCGATGGAATCATGACCATAATAAATAATGTTCTTTATTCAAACATTGGTGCTGTTATGGTTGAACGTATCCGTTTTAAAAATAATCGTATAATTAGTTATGATTAATAAACAATTAATCTTTCCGACTACAATAGTTTCATCCGAAACTGAGCGATCCATTATATTTAGAAACCAAAGTACAGATAATTTTGACACCCGTTAGGGGTGTATTAGAAATACGTGCCAAACAAAGGGTGATTCCGAAATGATGCGAAGAGTAAATAAGAATACACAGCCTTAACTAGGATAATATTACCAGTAATACGAATACATTTTCCATGATCTTGAATTCTTGTTTCAACATTAAATAGCTAGATTGAAATCTCAAACAGAGCCTGTGATTGACTGACGCATCGTTTATAGAGGAACGTTTATAAATAGACAGAACAAGCGTTGTCTTGCAAATAACATCTTATTTGTTGGTAATGCGAAATAGATCTTAAATTCCGTAATGCAATTCTAGGTGTGCTCGGACTCTATAATTCATAATCTGTTGACGTACGTTACCCAAAAATTCATTAAACGTACTGAATTGACTTTTGTCTTCTGTATTTAATTATATGATTTTTTTGGCTTTTTCGGGTGCCTTAATTCTCTTAGTTTTATCAAGGCGTGGTATTTATTAAATCTTCAATGTACTGAGATATTATAGCTTTCTAAAGATCAAAACATGCTTTCTTACTTCTGTAATGAGTTTGCCTACTTTATGACGTAGAATTTAAAAAATAATTTAATTTTGCAGACAAGAATTTGAATGTACCTATAACTCATAACTGAATACCAGCACAGAAACTTTTGCCTGCTTAAAATACTGATTTTGTTTTTGTTTTCTGGACGAATTTTATGAATGTTTACATTGAAATGCTAAATGCGTTTCATTTTCTTTTTACTTATATTTTAATGGGTCGTTAAAAGCCACCGTGCCTGCAAGAATGCGATTTACATGTTAGCTTCATTCAAGGTGGTAAAGAACAGAAGGACGATAAATATCAGTCGGAATAGTAATCCTAGTATAATAGTAGGAATCCTAGTATAATATAGCTTAAAAAAGATAAATATTTAATGAAAGATTTAGGAAAATAGACTGCATGTTAGAGAATAGTTTAAAAAGTTTAAAGAATGCAAAATACATAAATTAAATTTTCATTGAAATTTCAAAGCAAAGCGGTAGAGTTTTAGGTAGAGACTCAGTTTTACAAATTAGCACAACTTCGCAGACAATAGCTCATCTTAAAATGTGAGGGATAAGTTTTATGAATACTAGGTACACGTTTTATACAATTTTGGATCATGTTATTTCCATTATATTTCTGTTATTTTTTGGCCGAGGCTCCGTACCTACATCATTGTTGTTATCTTTATGATAACACTGTTTGTTGTTGCATCCAATACTTAGATTTTTTTGGAAATACCTTACTACTGCATAGATTTTTTATTAACTATGTACTCTCTCCTAAACGTTTAAACAAATTTGAAGATACGGTTTTGTGTTTAAACAGATCTTTGGATCTCTCCTTCTAAACTGTAGACCGTAGAAGGCTGCTGTGAAAGCTATCGAACGAATTATAGTAATTAAAATATTGAAGTGAGAAAGTAATTGGACCACTATCCTTAAAGACACAAGTACCTAATTAAAATCTTCAAAACAAATAAAATATGAAATATGTTTCAACACAATTTCCGATAGTATTTCTTTATTTGTTTTCAGGAAAACTTTGATAAATTGGGAAAAATATAGTCGATTTGTGACCTGTAAATTAATTCTTCACTATTACAGAACTTGTTCTCCGTAATCAAAAGAAGTTTACTGTCTTTTCATTTCCGTTTTGTAGTCCCATTTCTCGAACATGCTTTACATCTCGGAGCCGATCTATTTTTGGGGTTATTGCGCAACGGTTTCATGTGATATCTGACATAACCTACTTAATTTTTAGATTTATAGTTCCGCTGTGTCTTACTCGATAATTTTTGTGCTACGAATTTTCTGCTATTTTCTCATCGATATGTGAGCAAGGTCAAATCTGCAGTTTTTTAGGCGGAATCTGTTCTATATTCGAAAAAACTGGTTGGATGGAATCTAAGTTGTGTTATTGGAATATTATGACTATAGGTTATGGCATTGTATTCTGAAATTATCGACTAACGCTTGCACGGCTTGGCTAGCTGTTTGTTATCACGATACGAGGGAGTGTATAATTATTTGTGTCCATTTCCATGAATCCATCAGAGAGTTCAATCAATTTGTTTCGTAGCAGTCAATCACTACTCCGTTTCATTATTGTTATTAGGCGGAATTTGAACACAGTATACAGACAAACATAAATATCATGAATGAAAACGGGAGGTGTTTAATATATTTTAAACTACATTAATTATAGTTTTCCAACACTACATTTCCCGACATTTACCCAAACGATCTCGTTTGACCGTGATTCCGTGTCACTGGATTTAATTGCAGAAACATAAATCGTGCATTTAAAATGTGGCAAGCTCGTAAGTTTAAAATAATTTAGGGTATAATCACGTTTTATATTAGTACGAAGTATAAACAGTTCTTTTTCAAATTAGAATATTCGATAACTCTGTAGCCTAGTTAGTAGGGGTAATGCTTGTGAAGCAACGAGTTCTGGGTTAAATGCTTGACCGGGCCGGACATTTATGTGACAGATATAAGTCTGTTCTTTGTTCGCGATTATTTTTGTTTTCACGCCACTAAACCTAGTTCCTAGTATCATATACTCCGTTCGCGTAGCCAATGTAACCAACGTAAACACTATTTTCTCTTTGATAGCAGTTAAATTCCAAAAAATATCAATGATACGAGGAAATCTACAACTAAATCTTTTTCCAAATAACTTTACTATAAAATAAACTACGCTAGAACGTTTGGCAAGTGTCCAAAAAGTATTGTAAGTGTCCGAAGTAATAAATATCATCGAACCTTAAGCAATGTGATTACAAATCGTCAAAAGAAGTGTATTAAGAACTATGTTGCATTCGCGTTCGATATTGACTTCGTTTTTTGAAGAGGAATCAAGGTAGCAAACATGCAGGCAACACCACCCTTCCGCTATCGCCCGTAGGTAACAAGTTACTGTGACCGATTTAGAACAAGTTTCAAGTCTCATCCTAATTCGGTCACAGATGCTACCCTTGAGGATTGAGTTGGTCGGTCTACTTTAATCGCATAGGCGGAAAGCTGACGTGCCATGCTATAGCTATAATTAAAGCGAATCCCAGATCGAATTCCTACACGAAGATACTAAAATATTGAGTGAAAAGACAAAAACAGTGTCAAACCAATTAAAATACCAACCTTAATCGTACTAAACACGAAAGTCAAAATGTAGTAAACAAGGTGCGGTGGGTTAATGAAGATAAATGTTTCTATGAATTTATTGAATTTGAAGCTCAATTCTAGAGTTGTCGACCCAGCGAACCAAGAGTGAGACCAGTAATGTGTAAGTGTTAAATGTCTTGATAGACGTGAATGTCTTTCAATGGTACTATAAACGTACTCTAGTGTATGAAGATATTTAAGATGTAGTATTATTAAATTCAGTAAACCGCACTGTAGAGGCGTGTTGGCGACGTTGGCGTAAACTCAACTGAAGTTGTTGTCAGCCGTGTTACTACGGAAACAAAAAACGCGTTGTATCAAAATACTACTCTGAGCATCGTTTTATTTGTTATTTATTGTTAAAGTAGGAAATAGGTCAGCGTGCGAATTGCTTCACCGGTTTACGTAATGTCACCGATAATGCGGTTTAGCACGGTCTAATGTCCATCTGTATGTGATAAACACTTTTGTTATTGTACAGTTTCTATCATACAAGGTTTGCATAATAATACATACACATACACCCAAGCCCACATTGTATTCATAACGATAAATTTTTGCATAGGAGTGATGGAACTATATACATAATCTGATATTACCTGAAATATTGCTCGACTGCTCGTCGATAGATAGGATAGGTACCTACATTATTATTAGACTAAAATTAGTTCTTAATTCCATGAAATTACTTATTCTTTAATGTAATGAACAATATATTCAAGACTAAATTAACTTGTAGATTCATCATTTCCTTATTGGTTTACAAGTTGCAACTCATCTGTGCTACTAAAACTCCTATAAGTAAATATCGATACTGGCTATTGTTTACTACAGTTATCTTTTGTTAGTCGCAAGTACGTACTGGCAAAGTCCCATACATATCTCCCTCTCTCTTTTTTCGCCATAAAATCCGTGCCATATTTAAAAGGCTATTTTTAGCGTTAGAGCAATTAAAATCAGTAGCGCAAGACGTCAGAGCGTACAAATAGAACGCAAGTAGTGAATTATTGAAGCCATACTCGTAAATTGGTTTCTGAATTCTTTGGCTCTTCTGAACTCAATTAGATATAAAGGAAGTCATTTCTTCTCAGTTACCTTGAAGTTATTGCTTATAACTATCCTATATTAGGATTTCGGGACCCAACTATCAAGGGTTTCTGGAACGGTAATTGTTAGATACTTGAAAATGTCATGGAATATGAAATCATTAAAGTTACAAATTTAATCGAACTATTTGTCAGTTGATGTTCAGATGTTCTAAAGTCTTCTTGTTTAAGTTTGATTTCAATTGTGGAAGTGGGAACTCTTATTCCCAAGAGATCATTATTGTCGGATAAGCTCTAAATCATCTACAGCTTGTCAGAGAACAAAGCCATAAGAGATTTCTCTTATGGCTTTGTTCTCTTGCCTTAAGACAAAATTTAAATTAGCTTCCATTCTGAAGTATCATATCTGTGGAATAATAACAGGATCGTGTCTGTTCCAAATTCATTTCATTCATTTGTTGTTTTATAGGATATAATATACCATCACCTTTTTGATCAGGACTCAAAAACGTAGCTCCTTCTGTAGTTTTTTTGTTAGCAAAACTCTTAACAATCCATTAATGACCTACTTATGACTGTTTATTCCAGTAATGAAATTCTACTGCTGTTTGTCAGCTAATCCATTCAACAAACTTCTTGTCTAAGTCTTCTATTTGGAACTCGTAATGAAGGACGTCGTTTATCGCCAAGCGAGTTTTTACAAACGTGAGCTATTTTTGTGCGGTTATCGACTCGTTTGTTACAGCATCGCTCCGTTTGCGTAATCGAAATTCATCAATCACGTTTATTACACTTCAATTTGGAGCTATCTGGTTTCTTTGTTTTACTAATATGCAAGGAATTGATAGATATTGAGTATTTTGGTTCGGAAAAACGAAACGAACGAAAGATCCAAAAACCGATCATAATTTCGGTCTTTGGATCTTTCGTCTGGTCTGTAAACCTCTGTGATTTAAACTGTTTTTAGTTTTGGACTTTAAAGAAGACTCGAATTTATAAGGGTCTTGCCTTAATTACCTCCGACAAAAATTTATTGGATTTGACTTCATAGAAGGAAGTAGTTGTCAATTAATATGTGGTAATAGAGTGCTTAAATCAAAATACGAAATGAGGGCCAGCTCAAAACAAATAAAGAAATCAAAGAAGACCTGTTGATTGAGGACATAAATATTTATTAACCCAAATAAATCCGTCAAGGTTAACGTCAGGGCTTGAATAACAAAATGACCATTAAAAATATTCCATTGTAATGCTAATTCGATGTTTACTGAACATTTGCGTTGCTAGGCGGTTCTGTTTGTGAAGTTTTGTGTGTACCAATGCTTTAATTATATACGTTTTTGGAGGTGCACTGTAATTACGGACCGTCTTGCTCAAGGTGCATCCTAATATTGTCAACTTCAGACAGATTTTTCAGCGTAAAGTATAGTTTGGTGAGGAAATATAAAAAATTCTTCCAGGCATTTTCGTGATTTTAAAATGATCATTTGATACAGGAGGAGATTCGTCAAAAGAGGCGATTGAGATTGTCAAGATATGTACAAAGAACTCTGATAATTGGAAAATAGGCAAAGTTACTCGTTTCAAAAGATTAATTTAGGAACGAGACGTGAAAAGATGCAAAGAAAAACATATAGAAATATAGGTTCTCATTTATTACAATTGTCGAAACGGGCAAATTATTTTGACCGAGAAAACAACTTGTACATTGTCTAGTCAACTTATTGGCCGTATTCCAGAAAATTGACAAATAGCGCTTCGAAAATGAATACAACTGCAACTTGGGAAGATTATTGCGGTTTATACGTGACTGTATAATTGATAGTACTTAACAAGTTATTAAAGCAAGTCGCGGATTAATCACTTACAATATGTGCAATATGTATGACACATTCTAAGAGACAAAGCGGCTCAAAGGTCGGAAAAGCATGACATGGCATGACTATCAGAAAATAAGGTATCTACTTTTGCACC
>DWJQ01000143.1:0-17845 GCA_018248915.1 Hesperia meskei straton | reverse complement strand
CATAGAGCAGTGATCATCTATTCTATTGCCTTATTGACTAATAAATTCAACGCATTGATAAAATTAAAGCCTGTAATATTATTTTAGCTAACAAGGTCGACAATCTTCTATACCGTAATAATTAATGAATTAACTGTGCAAGTCGATCGACTTATTGAAATACTAGGAAATCCGCCTTCGCTCGCTTCGCTTTGAGGAACCTTGCAGCCCCTTAGTAGGAGATAGCTTTCAGAAGGCTGATTTTTTCGGATTATTCCCACTGGTCAGATTGGTGGTCAGATTGGTCTGACCAACGGGATTTTTTTTTCCCGTTGGTCAGATTAGTTTGACAGGTGAAAAATACATAGAATAATTTCGGACTTATTTGACAGTTATTGTTATGTTATGAGCAAATTATAAAAAAATCTTTATAAACTTTAATTTATTATGTTATTAAGATGTCTTAGTTATATAATCGCAAAGTTCCATGAAAATCAGTTCAGTAGTTTTTGCATGAAAAAGTAACAAACACACACTCACATTATTACTTACAAACTTTCGCATTTATAATATTTGTAGGAAGTAGTATTAGAAGGATAATGAACAGGTTGATCCCAATGATGTGTCTCTAAAATATGAAAACCATAATTATTACATTATGTGAAATATCTAGAGGCCTGATCACATCTGCAACATTTGTACTGGTGAACAAGATCGAAACTTGGAACTATAGCAACACTGCAACTTCCTAGATATGATAAGTTGTTCAGGAGATCTTCGTTAGCTCTCTGTTAATTATAGTTCAGTTAATTTATCACGATGCATTCAAAACAAATCAATACATTAGTTGTAAGTGTAGAATGAACTTTTGCGTTATTACTAGTTAACCTCGCAGACGTTATATTGCAATATACATACATATATCTCAGATTCTAAGGGGCGTATTAAGATTAATCATACATCAGTTTTTAAAATAGACCTTCAGCAACATAACTGCGAAACTCCATCAAACATTGAGCAATTTTTGCGTGACGTGTGTACAAAAATACAGACACAAATAAAAATTATAAAAAATAAGGCTAAAACTTTATCTGAAATGTATCTACAAATACAAGCCGAGTTACAATATAATTAAAATATAGATTACCCATTTTTCAGATCTAATCTAGCATTTACAGCTTTAAACGTAAAAGCAAAGTTTCTCGCCACAGAAACAGGTGGCATGGTCGTGGCAAACCATACAAAAGCAGATAATAAGAAGAAATACTCAATGAAATGGTTGCAGGTAAAACCTAATTGGCCGTAGAACGTATCACGTGGAGCGAGACTACAATAGCGTGTTCTGCACTGCGCATTTTGTTCCTCTCAACTGCGGAACAGTCTTTGTTGCGACTTCATCTACAGACCTCTGGGACACGAGTACTGATGTAGTGAAGGTTTTGTTGTAAAATATGCTACAATATTTACAAAATTAAACACAGATAATATTAATTGTTGGAGGGTTTGATACGACTCCAATCCGAAGCTGCCTTTTGTGAGACAGTAGGTATTCTCGCAATTGAGGGCAACTGGAATATTTTCAACACGGGTTTTGGAAGGGATGGGTGTCCGAAATACAGTAAAGCTTAAGAAATTAGTATACTGTTTAGTAGTGGCCTATCTTGCAGTACATCTTTCCAGTATATTTTTTACTATCATTTATTGCTCTCAAGTTTACGAATAACACGGTTGCGGTGGTTACTGATGACTTTGACATAAAATTGCTAGCTGGTTTAAAAAGAACTACATTGTAACCAGTGGTGCAGATTAGATATACGCAACATAATACAAATCGCATTTTAATTATCCAGGCCACAATCTCAAAAAGGCTTTAATTTCGTGCCTGGGGTCCAGGGAAATATTTTATTAAACTTTCAGCGAACCATTCAATATTTAGCCTTTTGTTCATGCGCCCCTTCCCCATATTGTTTCGCATGAGTGGATTTATGTTTGCTCAATCTAATTGCTATTCAGTCACGGGAGGCATTCATTGGAACGAAATCATAAAGCGGTGAAAATCCTGTATGCATTTTGTTCGTGAACATTGATCATTTACCTCGTGCAGTATTTTTAAGCACACTCCAGTAGATGGGATTTGATGACAATGGAGATGCGGTAGAAAAATTGAATTGTAAAATTCATGTGCATGGCATCTAGAAACATTTCATAATGAGAAGAGAAGAAGTCTGGTTGTCATGTCTTAAGAAAAGATTATAAGAGAATTGGTTCTTGCTGCCCTCTTGCCATTAATGTCCCTCAGCGATGTAGCATCCATAAAACTATTATTTTTTGCTTGTGTTTTTTTGGAAAATTGACACGTCCCATTTCTTAAGGAAGAAAAATATTTGAACACTCGAATGTTGACTTAAAGTTATAGCAGTCTTCCACTTAAAACACTTTTTTACGTTATAAAGTTATGCATCTTTGCCTTCTGTGTTGAAAAATAATTTTCTGTGTTTAAGAGAAGTAAATCTTATATTATAATCAAGTTTCAAGGATTTTGAAATTAATCGAACACTATTCTAACTTCAAAAATAAATCCTGAAAAGATATCTGTAGGTACCTTATCAAATTGTTTACATTTCAACTTAATCTAACGTATCCTGCACGTTAATTTAAGCTTTAATTTTCCGTAAAGATCCAAGTCAACAAAAGCAAAAGCCCTTAATATCTGGGAAAGTATTAGTGAAAATTTAAGTACACTGTTTTCAAAGAAACCCTATCCCCAAGACACTGCGCCGAGCTTCTCTTTAACCCGCTTCGTAACGGCATATTAAATTAAAGTGTGCTACAGTAAGATAAAGATAACGCGAGTAAATGGAAAATGGAACGGAACAGAATTGAATAGGCACTGGTAAGCTAAATATGATAGCGTAATCTGCGCGCGTCCACAGTATTCAGCGGGCCCAAACGGTTTAACTACAATGTTTTCCTCTAAAATTGGCTCGACGTATAAATGTATATCAATGTAGGTCATTTGATATTCATTTATATGTATGTCGAGTTATTCGGATTGATTTAGCTTTTTAACCCATTTATCAAACCCGTTCTCCAAATAAGTGTGTACTAGTGTCGATGCCCTTGTGTTGTTTTAATTCAAGAGAAAACATAAGAGTATATATGTAATATTATAATATAATGAAACATTATAATATATGTGCCACCTTTTATGAAACGTTTCCTAACAGGTAGCCATTGACGATACGTCCATTTGCAATGCTTCTAAATGTATGGAGGCACTTCCAAATGGAAATATTCCATTCAGAAGCACTTCAAATGAACGTATCGTAATGGCTACCTTAACACTTTTGTATGATACTAAGGTTTTCTGTATCGCATGTGACATGAAAAACACATACAAGACATTTGAACACCCTCCACCACACTTATTTATGTGTTACTTAAATGTCTGCCTTATCAGGCTGTCCACCGTAAAACTAGGTACTGGAGTTACAGATAGAACCAATAAGTTCACCTAGTTCTTTGTTATGGATTTGAAATAGCAAACGAGCGTGCAGCACCATCTTATATATACTTACCACATACGACAACAGCTGTGACCGGCTTGGTATTAGGCTCTTCTACAAGGTATTCAGAATTCTATAAACATTCTCATCCAACTCTAAAGCGGTGTCCTACGTGAGCGACGAAAAAACGCGACGATCGCGATCAAATCAACCGTATCCCTACTTGTGTTCCATGTGACAGTCTGTGACAACACGCGACGTTGTCATTGTCGCATATAGCATCGCATCGTGTTGTGTAGTGTCGCGTCGTATTCGTCGTTCACGTAGGACACCCCGTAACCCACTTAAAACATACGACAAGAATCTCACTTGCGCCAACGTTCCCCATTATTTGATCAGTTTAATTGGTTCCTCTTCCCTCACTTGGTTAATGAATAAGTAATGGTATACCGTGTTTAATGCAACAGTAATCATGTGGAGTTGTTAGTGTAAACAAAGCATTTGGTAATTGGAAACATGTTGACTTTGATGTTTTGTCTCGGAGATGCAACACTTAATGGATGTTGAATAATTCGGTTTTATTCTCTAACGAAATTTACCACTGTGAAATGAAACATAATTACCTTCAAAACTTAAAGGTTATTCTTTATTAGGTTTTGTTTGTGACTTTGCTCGCGTGGGAATTAGATAACTATAAAATTCGGTTAAAACTAAGTATCCAAAGGGAATGTATTATTGTGATCAAAACTAGATTACCGTACTCAATTTAATCTCAATTGGTTCAACGGATTAAACGTTAAAAGGAAGCAGGCAGCCAAAGTTACATTCAATGTAGGGGATGTGAAAATAATTAAGTCTATGAGGCAGAAAAGTACCATCACAAATGATTGGTTAAATTATAAGGAATTTGAGTATGAATTTTAGTACTTGAATAGAGTAGAGTTTGATATAATCGCAAGCTTATTTGCCACTACCCCGCACGATATAATAAGCAAAATTAATTTGTTGCCTTTTAATAATAATTCAATTTTATATCTACTTTTAAACTCATAATAATATTCACAGTGCTGATTTCGCAGAAATAATAGAATTAATTAAACAATGTAATTATTTATACAGTTGTATAAATAAAACAATTCAATATAAATTGCGACTAAAGTGTATAAGTTGTCTATGCCTTGAACTATCTTAAATTGAACGACAGGGAAAACAAATGGTCTTACCCTTATCGAGAGTTAACCCTTAAATATATTCAGCGCAAATAAGTTCGGCTCAAACCTACTCAAGGTTGTATTAAGCCGGCTTAGCTGACTTCGCCTCAGAGGCTGGCTCTGAGCTAATAGTCGGGTTCCCATTAAGGTTTCACATGTAGGGTCATGTAAGCTAGGCTGCAAATCATGCTCAAGGTAAATTCAGGACAAGCAATATCTATATTATGTAGCAATAATCTGAAGAGAGTATCTTTTATGCTCGTAGTTGTCTCTTTATCAAGAATTAGTATAATAATCAATAGGAATGTGTTTTGTATTAATTCTGTGTGTTTGTTTTCTCTAGTCTCGAACAGCTTGTTCGATTTGGTAAAATTAAGAGGTCATAGGTAGGTACCTATTTTAATCGGGTTCCAAGAAAAAATCTTAATAATATTTTTTTTCCGAAGCAATGCTCCTAATCATAGTAAAATTAAACTCTAATGTTAACGATGACTACAGATAAACACATTATTTTATACCAGTCACTCTATCGAGAGATACCATACACACATAAATATTTATTTTAGAATAATACCAATATTTATTTGTCAATGTTTTTTCTTTTTTCACCCTGGCTAAGTAGCTAGGTATTACTTTTTATCTTCCTATTTTCGTGGTCAATAAAGCTTCCATGGGCTTACATGGGCGGGCCCATAATGCCTATAATTTTCATAGTTACAAATGTTTAAAATACCAAATTAATCAAACATTCGGTCTTCAATAAATGCACTTTAAGTGATCTAAACCACAAATTCTTAAGCCATTCATATATGATTAAAAAGCTCAAACATATCCGAGGAATTTATTTAAATGTGGTCCCCTTATGGGGCCCCAAATCTAGTTCGTATGTACTCGATCGTAAAACTCAAATTATCTAGAGATCCAATAGAGGTGTGCAACCCATTGGCCCACCGTTTAGATGATATCTTGATAATGTGGTAAGAAAAGGTTTCTTACAGCGGTCTTGAACGAATACACGGGTAGGAAATCGAATTTTTACGAACTTTAAATATTATGTTAGAAATGTTATCATGTAACCTTTTCCACTTTTCTTTTATGTAAACTACTGACAAGTCAATGGATGAGCTACTAGGGTATAGGGTTGTAATCGTAGATGGATTTACAGTCTTTGAGTGCATAGGTACCTCTTCTCGATGACAATCCTTAATAGGCCACTCGTATATGTCTTAACCAACCGTATATGGCTTAACGACTTTTATTTAATGACAATAATGGCGACCGACTCGACTCGCGACGAAATATTTCTACACTAGCGATCACCAATCCAGTAACCGACCGTACACAACAGATGATCAGGCTTCGTAGTAGGTCTGAAGCCCGGCTAACTAGCAATCACGGGTTTAAATGAGTCTACCGCCATTTTTTATGTCTCTTTAATTATCTACCTTCTACTATAAAAGTAAATAAGACGCATTCACGCCAAACAAGCGGTAGAGAACCTCAGTACACTATATAACAATATACAAAAATTTTCGGTCCCTTTCCAGTCGCGACTACGTATTTGTACGTATTTGTTGGAGCGGCGTGTAATGTGCCAACAATTACATGTAAAATGACAGTGTGCCGTACAATTATCTTTAATAGGTATCCCCGACTCTATTCTCTGTATTGTAGCTGTTCGAAATTAAACCAGAACATTGCCCCTTGTTCATAATGTGGTACAAGGGATTCTGTTAAACTCGTCTGCCTCAATTACGGAGAGGGTTGATTGTAGTTTGGAAGTGACATACTGTCCTTCGTTTTACGATCAAGGAACGTCACCGTTAATATACTTGGTACCTACTGATGAACCAAAATTCGATGACAATTTTCTGTGTGCGTGTCGTTTTAATCTAGTCACATATGCATTGCTACCCTTAAGGACTGAGATAGTCGCCTCAAAAAACGTGTAACCGGTATTTTTCGTTCTTTCTTCTTGGCTGTTTTTTCTTTTTGACGTGAATAACGTCTTTAAAATTACTTCTATAGGGAGGCAATCCAAAAAACGAATGATACCAAAATCGGGCGATACAGTTTCGTGTTGTAGCTATTATATCTATCATCCCCACCTAAAATTCAATTAGGTATTCCACTGGATAGGATCAAAAAAATCATTACGGTAGGCAAGGACTGCTCTTTACGCGACACGTACAACAAACAGCCGTGTCCATGACACAGCCACACCCCCCCCCCTTTTTACTCAAATGTGTCAAACTATTCAAACTAGTCCCATTTACGCATTTATGAATTAGCAGAATCGGGGGTTAGAGTTACTATTCTGCTTATTTTCAAACTAAAAAAAATTAAGACTCGATCGAATAACTTGACACATTTGTATACCGATGGGATATGTCAAAAATGTATCAAACTATTCAAACAAGACGCGATTGAAGTGCAATTTATGTATAAATTGATCGAGGCCCAGGTATTAGGTATTCAATACTAGGTATGTATATGATACTGGTAACAGCTGCAATAATAGCAAGGCGTAACAGTTTCCAAGTTATTAAAGCAAGACACGGAATCATATTAATTATGCGACCTGATAACATTGTATGTGATTTAAGAGGTCACAGTGTACTACGTGATCATTGTATTTAATTATAGCGACAATGTCTTTGATATTCAGATGATGTTCATATCTCGCCGTAATTCTGATTAGATAGTTCGCATGGGTATATTTAGTAGTATTACTTTGTGTAACAAACTATGTATAATGAACAAGTATTGCGCCTTCGCTTCGGGACATTATTACATTAACAAATGTTTATAAGTATTGCACCCGTAACGATACGTCCATTTGATTTTAAAGTGATTAATGATTGAGATGTCTTTTCGTAAAAAAGAATCCTATATCATTTTTCAGTATTTCAAATATCTCCATACTAGAATTTACATTGATCCGTTGCTGTTTTCACGCGAATGAAAGCAAATAAACATACACACGTTCGCATTTATAATATTACTGTATGTGCCCAAAGTAGTAGTAGTAGTGTAGCGTGAAACAATGGATATTTTTAAGTAAATTGTTTCTGATATGTATTAAATTATGCATAATCTTATTTAAAAAAACTGTAACTCATGAATATATAGGTATTATGTGAAAGTTCAAAAATAAAATAATTCGCGTGTTAATTGTATCGAAAAACAAAATAACGAAACAACGTTTCACTTCCCTCCACTTTCCTTGGATGAATGTAACTAGAAATATTTTATTTTTAAGCACGTTATTCTGAATAATAAATATTAGATAACCGCATATAACAACTGCGATGTAGGAAAAGACAAAATGAAAAGGTATACGTAAAGGTATAATAATGTATTCTTGTTCGTCAATAAATAATTATATGTACATAAAATATTGTATTCATCATAGCGACTGAAGAAGCACTTGCGAGTTATACGAGTGCTTCAATAAATCCATTTTATACACGTAAGTCGTGTATTCAGTTTGCTCCCTTCAAAACCGGTAGCAATTGGACAGAAGATTGATTCAAATTGAGTTTGTACCATTCCCAATTTAAATGCAACCGAATAATACTTCAAGTTGATAGATCGACCAATATAATTAGACCTGCGCAACTTATTTTTGGTACTTAATATATTTTTTTTATCGGGATGCTACGGTGACTTGTATTTTTACTTTGCTTAATATAAGTAGTTGGTTATTTACGAATACAGATCGGAAAAAACATTATTTATGACGTTAAACTATAACGTTTTGCTATATAACAAGATTATGGTACAAAAATATTTAATTTTGCACTTTATTCTTTTTAAATAGGTAAAAACATTATGGTTATTACGGTAATTAAATGTTTTTCCTAAAGAATGATAAATCCAAAGCCATTGTGAGTGAAGGGAAAAACGGAAATGAAACTAAAATGAAATAAATAAATGAAACGGAAATGTTAGTTCCAGTGAACCGGATATGTAAGTAACAACATATAGATAAAACTAGAGACTTCATATAGGTATACATTCGAATAAAGGGCAAAGCTTCGTGTTTGTATAATTATCTCCTGACATTTGAATGAAAGAAGCGAGAGTTACCCACGAAGAACCCCTTTTTGGGGCGTGAAATTGAATCTTGTTGCGGGCGGAGGGTGCATGAAAACTTAAATATTTAAAGGAAATTACTATAGCATACAAAATAACCGTAGAAATGGCAATTTGTACAAATAATACCAAATAAAATGTCGAATGATTTAAAAATGTGATTTTCTAAAATAATAATATTTCAATGAAATACAAATCGTGAGGATAATATAAACCTTTCTATGGCGAATAAAGTTAATAACAGACTACTTATTTTGCAAATAATATTGGACCTTAAATTGTACATTCAATAAATTTTAGTTTTTATGAGGCATTCCACATTATTACTATAGTGAGGTAAAGCAAAAAGAAAAAAATGTTTGCCTTCAAAAGTAGTTACCTAAGTAATAACGGTCATCAAGATCTTTTCACAAATGGATTTAAAAAAATATGAGAATTACTATAAATGAACTATCAATTTAACTTAAGAGACCCGTTTGGGAGATCGGACAGAAATAAATCAAATCTCACTAGCAGACATAACAAAAACACAGTATTTTTATAAACAGGAAATATCGACAACAATTGAAACAAAGTAGCAAACTTAATTCATAAAGCAAAAGTTAGACATTTCTGTGAAATGACTTACTATGGAATCCTACGTGGGGACGAGAACTGACGATTCCGAGGTGAGGTATTAATTTTATGACCCCATTGTAACTGACAAGGACGTATGAAGTCGTTAAGTTTTAGCGGCTGTTAGTAAACAGGGTTCTTGATACGATGGTGTGTGATCCAAGTAGCGGCACTATTAGAATTAATTAAAATTAGCTTAATTTTGAGGGTATGATATGCCCCCTATGTGCAGTTATCAAAGATTTTATCATGGCCTATTTTCATTAACTAAATTACAAAAAGGGTTTGCTTGCGTTTTGATTTTAGTGTTTATATTTTTTAATTAAATTAAACAATTTTTGTTACATGTTATATTAAAATTTTATTGGAGAATATGTAGTATAATACCAATTATTATAGAAGTTTAGGTTTTATAGCTTTATACCATTATAAGTTTGCGTTTCTTTTCTGTAAACCTCCTGGTATTAATAGACTGCATCTGAAACATATTTATGCACTGATTGTAAAACAAATAGATTTAAATTTAAATCTTTTAAACAAATTTCCTCTTTCTTTCATAGGGGTAGCCAGAAATTGTGAATACAAATAAATAAATCTTAAACTAATAAAGAATAATGTTCTCTTAATATAAACTACCATATTATGCTTTATAATAACGTTATTTTATTTTAAATTACCCTTTACTTCCAACACAGTCATAAAAGTCAATCCAAGTCAATCCAAATCAATACAAATCAATACAGTCATGTCCCGGAAAATAATTTACCTGTTGATTTACATTATGAAACTACATTTTGTAGTTACGGATTGTGAGAGTATAATAATGATATTTATTCAAACTTGTTAGTGACAAATTAGATAAGCAACAAATAACTATCTTCCAACTTTCGAACCGAGCTATTAGGTCATTAAGATACAATTAAATAGTCATTAGCTTTTATGTAGTCTCTGCAATACTAGGTACGTATTAGTCTTTGTAGAACTTCACTAGCATTTTATTGAACCCTTGAGTCCAGACACGTAACAATAATATTTAATTAGGAGAATTTCCAAAATACTTAACCCCTCTGGTAAGTAAAGTGTCTCATAACAATAAGGTGGGATAAAAGTTGGGCAGTAAAAAGCGTTATTTGAATCTCGAGGTAGGTACCTCGTACTCGCAATATGCTTGTCGACATGTCACGTGGTTTTGTTTTCTGATTTTGAACTTTATTGTGCATATATTTAAGATTCATATTAGGTATATGTATAAACGTAATACAATGTCTGGTTAAAAATTTTGAAAATTCAATATATCGAACTTCTATCGAATTAACAACCTTTGTGTAAGGTATATTTTTAAGTAATTTTACGTATAATATTCACAGCAAGGTTAATAACAAAATTAGTTTTTTTCTTTTATGTACTTAACTGATCTTTTCGATGAAGCGATCGAATATATAAAATGTTACGTTGTATGTGTCGATTATTCATCACGATATTATATTGAAAACAGCATGACATAGAGATAAAATTTGGCAAGGGAGTTAAACAGCTCCCCTGCCAAATTTATTTATCTCAATCATTCCACTATTTATTCCTTAATATAGTGAGCAGACGTGCATCAAAAACTAATTTTTTCGTGTTTCCTCCTAAAGGCTTAAAATAGGTGATAAGTGTTGTTTGAAATTTCGTCGATTTTAACGTTGACACTGAAAAATTGGTCTTAAGGAAATTATGAAACGATGAAACACCTGCTTCAACGTTTCATAATTCATTCGGTAAATGAATATTTAGGGGGGTCAACTTTATGTTAACTGTATGTAGGTATTATTTTGTTTGAAAATCAGTCAAAAATACTTCTATAAAAACCAAACCATGGGCCGTTGCTGGTCTTAACATAAAGGGGAGAAAATTTATAATGACATTTTATTAACCATTACTGAGAAGTAAGGATAAATTGCAACCGCGTCTGGTTAAAACAAAGCTGTGACAGACACCATGTGCGACTTGTGCGAGGGGTCTGGTCGGCCTCCAGGGAACTCAATTTCATTAATACCGCGGTTGGATTCCGTATGCCGGAGGGCTTTGTACCATAACGAAGTACCTGCATCTTATGCCATGAATTAAGATTAAGATGTCTCTTTATTATAGAACACCTCTAGGAAAGAACGGCACCTTGTGATTTTTTTTTCGTTTTGTTCAATTAATTTCCTGGATAAAGTGGATAAATTACGGTTTTCAAAAACTAAGTTTCACGATGAACAGGTCTTAATTGGCAATCATCAAAAACTTGCAAATTGAATTCTTTGAATTATCTTCAATGAGCTTTATTGAATGCCAAGATCTAAGGTCTAAGCAGTTCTCCTTTGGGCGAACTCCTCGAAGAGTTTAAAGATATTTTAGGTCATCTGACAGAACTGTTGGTAGTTTTGATGATAGTGCAAAATTTCGTTAAAAAGTGCCAAGTTTACTTTAGTGTTAAAAACTTGCAAATATGCAGTGGACCAGTTTGAAAAAAATAATTTTAAATCATTACATTATTGTATTTTTTGACTTTTGAAAAATTCAAGTTCTTGGTGAGAGATTGTATATTCATATAATAATCCTCCACCATCCAATTCTTCTGAATTATGTTCACCTTAAGTTAATTCAGAAGTTTTTCAATAAGTTCAGTTTTAATAATCTTCACGTATTACTGGGTAGCAGCTGTTTATAAAGTAGAATATAAGATTTTACTAAAGTTTTTCCCTCCCAAAGACATGGCACGCCACAAATTAAAAGAAAAAAAAAATCATTTTATCCATACAGAAAACATGAAAGCTTAAAGAGTTTCAAGTTTTTGTGTAGTCTTAGGAGATTACCTTGAAATACTTTTAGAGGGGAGAGTTACAGCAACGAAAATTACTTTCGACTTATTTTTGTTTCGCGAAGTTTATGATCAGGGTGGAGCTATGAAATAAGGCAATTTTTATTGATATTAAGAGAAACATCAGATGGAAGCTATTTATGTCCATAGTCATCACGACCAAATGGCTAATCAACAAATATTATAACTCCAATGGTATGCACCCTGTTGAAAGACAAAAGGAAGACCCCGCTTCTGGTCGGAATGATTCATTTTTGAACATTTTTGATTCCAAAAGAAGCATGTTAGGTAGCTAGTTTTGCTGGTAAAGGAACTTTTAGTTGTAAACAAGGATACTATACCCTCAATCAAATCAAATTGGAAACAATAAATACCCGGTCACTTACAACTTACTTCCTTTTTCATCATTGTAATAGTTGCAACTTAAAAGTTACATTTTCGTTTAATTTGTTAGGATTAGACCTATCTTAGATAGCATTTGTTACGACTATAAATAGTAATCAATATAAATACGACACTAGATTAAAGTATCATTCAATTATTACTTTAGTACTGCGGCAATTTCAGTAGTTACCGTGCAACTGCTGACATGGCCGGGAGATTTTTGGCAGTATTATTTTTTATCAGCTTAGCTGTTGATTCAGAGAATGCTGAGGTTCAAGCTCAGAATGGAAAGATCAAGATCACGGTAGGAACAACATCGGCGTGTGTTCATACTGTCAATTTTATTACTGAACTGGTTCCTATTTATGAAGAATACAAGCAATACTTGGAAGTAGAATTCGTACCTTGGGGCAGAACAAAAATCGAGGATGAAAATTTAGTGTGCCAGTTTGGACCTGATGATTGCTGGGCAAATCGGCTTCAAAGGTGTGTTCTAAATATTCTGAGAGGTGACCAGGACGCTCAAGTAAAATACATGGGTTGCGAGTTTACAAGGCCTCTGCCAGCATTTGAACTAGGATCATATATTTGTGCACAAAACGCTGGACTTAACCTCATTGATGTGGACTATTGTATGTCAACCACTGGAAGTAGTCTTGAAGGACCAGCGCAAGAAAAATCGGCGGGACTAATGGAGATTATAAATTCTGTTCCATCGATCGTGTTTAATGATGTGATTGATCGCAGTGTTCATGATGAAGCCAGGAAACGATTAAGGAGTCTTATTTGTTTTGCACTAGCCAACGATCCCAGTACAAATGTTACCCACTGTACTATTTGAAGCAAATGCTTACCATCAATTCAACATTGAGTAAATGTTATTGTCTACTATATTAACACTATTAAAGTAATAAAGTTAGGACAAGTAAAATTTTTATTAAGTACTTATTTCTTGGGAAATTAGAACTACATATTTAAATAATTAGATAAAAAAAGTGTGCGCGACTCAGGCGTATTTAAAATCTTCATCATCGTGTAAAGTAGCAGGCTCGTGTACAGATTAAATTATCTTCACGGATAGCTAAGCTCGCGCCAATCCACACAGTCTACTTCGTTTCGATATCTGTAGCTAAAACTGTGTGTTTTTGAAAAGATCGTAATATAGAACGTCGATGATGAAATTGTCTTGATTAAGGCTAAACGTGCCCAAAATCATGTGGTGTGATTGAATAACATTCGTTTTGAATAGTAGAAGACATTTAAAAGGTTTTTAAGTTACTCAGTGTAAATGATTTTAATAGCAGATTAAAGCAAGTATATTAAAGTCATATATCTGGAACCTAAATGCAACCATACAGATATCGCGATATCAGGTTTCATAAACTAGTTATTTATCATCTTTCTTCATTTCTAAAACTGATCCTTAATAGCAGTTATTTCTGCAAATTTACCATAGTGTTAGGTACGCTCTTAAAACTGAAAGGAAAAAGGATTACACTGAAAAATTGTATGCAAAGGAATCCATGTGCTCTCAAATGTTTACTAAAATATTACTATTCTTTTAAAAGCATTAGTATTTCATCACTTCGGTTCGGAGCCATATCTAAGATAACGTCTACATATGACAGTCATCAATATAGTCGTAAAAATACGACACTTTAGATTATGATATCATTTGGTTAACACTGAACTGGGACATTTACAATAGTTACCTTGTGACTGCTGACATGGCTGGAAAATATATAGCAGTATTTATTTTAGTAAGCTTAGCTATTAAATCAGAAAGTGCTGAGATTCAAGCTCAGAATGGAAAGATCAAGATTATGATAGGAACAACTTCGGCGTGTTCAGATACTGTCAATTTTATTGCTGATCTAATCCCCGTTTATGAGGAGTACAAACAACACTTGGAGGTAGAATTTGTGCCTTGGGGCAGAACAAGGATAGAGGATGGAAATTTAGTGTGCCAGTTTGGAGCCAACGACTGCTGGGCAAACCGTCTTCAGAGGTGTGTTCTAAATATGCTGAAAGGCGACCAGGACGCTCAAGTAAAATACATGGGTTGTGAGTTCACGAGGCCTTTGCCAGCATTCCAACTAGGATCTTACATTTGTGCCCAAAATGCTGGACTTAATATCATTAATCTGGACCATTGCATGTCGACAACTGGAGACAGTCTAGAAAGACCGGCAAATGAAGCTTCGATAAAACCAATGGAGATTCTAAACTTTGTTCCGTTGATTGTGTTTAATGACGTCATTGATCGAAGTGTTCATGAGGAAGCCAGGAAACGATTAAGGAGTCTCATTTGTTTCGCACTAGCCAACGATCCCAGCACCAATGTAACTCACTGTTCTATTTAAACTTTAAAGTGGTTATAAAATGGTTTCAATTTGGATTTATACTAATGGCAATTGCATGAAATATTAAATTATTTGTATAATGAAATCAGGACTGCTTAAAATAGTTATGTATTATTATTGAGGAACAGCAAATATTCGGTACTACAAAGTGTAAATCTTATGCACTTATGCACATCAAGAATTTATATGAGCTTCATTTGATTAAATAGTACTTTGATATACGATAGGATTGGTTTACAACGGGTTAAATGTTTAAAAAGAAAGTACTAAAGTTTGATATGTTAACATTTAGCGGAATAAACATTAACAACTCGAGACTGTTTCATTGTTAAACGTTTTTTTCAGTAGATTATTTATCAGTAAATTTTAAGTACAACAACAATAAGGCAAGTCAAACCTTGTCAGAGATACTTTTGTCCATAAATTCTTGAAAACTTATAATAATGTGTGACACAAACAAGTAGATTTTGTTTTCTACCGTATCGCATGATAGTTATCAATTGATTGGTATTGCCTATCTTTGAAATGGTGCTATCGAAAATTGTCTGGCATATCAAATTTGCCGTTATCTGCTTAATTATTTATCGTATAGAATTCGTGGTTTTAATAATTATGCGTTAATTGATAATACAATAAGTACGGCTTAGTTTAAGGTGTTAACTGTTACTGTAGACACGACTGAAACAATGGCTAGTAAATACGTAACATTTATTTTAATGAGCATCTTTGTAAGTTCTACATTCGCGCAACTTCAAACCGTGAATGGGACAATTAAAATGTTAGTGGGTACCACGTCAGGATGTGGAGACGCCTTGAATTTCATCGCTAACCTAATTCCTGTTTATGAAGACTACAAACAATACTTGGAGGTAGAATTTGTGCCTTGGGGCAGAACCAAAATCGAGGATGGGAACTTAGTGTGCCAGTTCGGAGCTAATGACTGTTGGGCAAACCGTCTTCAGAGGTGTGTTTTAAATATGCTGAAAGGCAACCAGGACGCTCAAATTCAATACATGGCTTGTGAGTTCACGAGACCTCGACCAGCATTTGATCTAGGATCTTATATTTGTGCAAGAAACGCTGGACTTAACCTTCTTGAAGTGGATCATTGCATGTCAACAACGGGTGACGATCTTGAAGGTCCCGCGCATGAAGCTTCCATTATACCAATGGAACAAATAAATTTTGTGCCGTTCATAGTGTTCAATAATATTGTAAGTACAGATATGTCCACTCAGGCAAGGGAGCGATTAAGAGGGTTAATATGTTTTGCTTTAGCTGATGATCCTAACACTAGCGTCACACACTGCCCGATTTGATTGACTTGTAATGTAGAAAAAAAAATTATATTTTATGTAATATGGTTTTATTCTTTTTTCTCTTTTATGCTACGCATTCTCCTGTTATTGATCGATAAAATGTTACCTAGACTAGAATTAAAGGAGTATATAGTTTAGTAAATAAATAAAAAATAACACACACTACGTCGTAAATAAGGCAGATGTGTCAAAATAAAAAAAAATGTAGTAGTTAGTGTCTATTCTTTTTTGGACAAACTTAGTAAACCTTACCTAAAAAAAATATAACTACATATTGTGCACATATTTTAGTTTGTATGACTTGTCGAAAGCAGTTCTATATCTAATGAATTGATATAATTATTTTATATTAGGTACTATGCGACGATTTATTTAAAAAAATATCACGCAAAAGAAAATTGTGTTACATAGGTACCTAAATATTTCTTAAAATCACCAAGTATACATTGACTTACAGTGTAATCATGGTGAGAAAACAGAATTACGGAATACCTTTAGAGGTATCTAGAACGTGCCTCTTTATCATCTGCAAATAATATTATTTCGATTATGTAGATAAAATTATTATCGAAGCTCTGAAAATATTACTAGTTGAAGGTTGAGTATAATTCTAAATGCATGAAAATAATTATTAAGAAAGTAATTCAGAACATGTTATAGCTATAACAGCTTATCTTAAAAACGATAAAACGATAAAATGATAAAATAATCATAATACTGTAAGTTGGTGTGTGAAGTACTAAAAAACTTCACATTCGCTTTAGAATTTTTATCATTTAGATATTAGACTGTTATTGGATAACGCATTTATAGTGACCCATTTAAAAAGTGGACGAGCATAGATTTGAAACTCCTGTTAGTGAGACAGTATTTTTTAAAACTATTTTTCTGTTTGACTGTGCAATATACTGGATGTTAGTAGATTATAAAATATACCTAGTTTTGCTATAGATAGGAACTGATATAAAAAGTTATTAATTTCTTTAATATAAATTGCCATTAAAATATCCGAAATCTCTTTAAGTACAAAGTTAAAATTGGGCTGAGAGGTAGATATCAATGGATGGATTTTGTCATATTCCACACCTTGCCATATTATGGCAAATGAACACAATAGAGGTACAATAGTAGGTACCTAGTACCTGCAGGCTCTCGTCGAGACCATAACGTGTAATGAGACCGCGCACGGAGCTACTAACAAGCCCATTACCGATAGAATTTAGTTCCCTGTTTCATAATATCTGTCCACTGCACAATTCCAGTATTTAATTTACTCAGATTGAAACGTTACAACATACGAATGGGGTATAGCTATGTGGAGTCGTTTTATAAACTAACGATTTCTTTAACTTTTTTATCAAGGTCACAGAAGTCAGAACGCTGCACAGAAAAATGTAGGAGAAAAGATTATTTCTAGTTTTTAACAGATAGTATTTAACAAGATAATGTACCATATCTAAACTGCTGTGAATGAACTGTTGTACACCAAGAAAGGGGATCCGCCAAAATTGACCAAGGCCCG
>DWJQ01000142.1:0-17888 GCA_018248915.1 Hesperia meskei straton | reverse complement strand
CACGAGTGACATAAACCCGCTTACGCCACGGGTAACCGTGGCGTAAGTGCGGGTTTAAGTCACGCTGTGCTATAATATATCTTATAATGAGAACATAACTGAGAAGTATACATACAAAGCTTTAACCTAAAAAGACTACATGAATTTTCATAGCTTTACCTACGAAAAACGAAACATGAAACTTATTTAAAGCTAAATATATAATCTTTTTAACATACATATAATTCCAGAAATTACCTTAGACAACAAGTAGATATCCAATGCATCTTCGTCTGTTACTTGAACCATCATCTCAAATTAGCGTTTCCCTCAAAGACTTTGCATATCGGAGGAAAGCAGAACCCCATTCTTGTTAAGACGTCTGCATGTGAGAGGAATTGTAATACGTTTCGTTTTTCATAGTTGACAGTCTCGACAGGGCTCCATTAAATCGCCCGCAGCCCTGCAAACTTGCAACAGTATCTCCCACGGAATAGTAGGGAATATTATTTTGCGCAAACATTAAGATACGTGTTTGAGATAGAAGGATGATCGCGGCTCGTGATAGCCCTCGCCTAGGGCCCCGTCTAGGCTGATTTAAAAATTTCTATCTTGTTTTGTTGCCCGTCAGAAGTAAATGTTTATCATGAAGAATGATAGTGAAGAGTAATGGTGTAACCCTTATTTGTCCATGCCGGCTATCTCGGATCTCATGATTGCAACATTTTACTGAAACGTTAAACGAGTTCTATTGAGGTATTTAGATATTTTTAAATACAAGATGCCTATGTTGTTTTATTTGTACGGTATAATTAATAAATTGACTGCCAATTTTTTGTGGGCTAGTAAACTCAGATAACTCAAAAAAGATAACTGCTATACTAATTTAACTTTAAATGATTGGACTTCTAAATGCACTTCAAAGCATTTTTCTTAGTTAATTAGTTCTTATTTATGGCGTAAAACAATACAAAATTCCATCGACCGCAAGTCTCATCCAGCCACTGTCAGCCTTTGCCAGAGGGTTATTCTCAGCCAGAGCATAGGGTCAAAGAGTGTTTCAAAGTAAGTCTGCTAATTTGCTAAGTGCTAATTCGTACTAATGTCAACTAAATTCAAATTAAAAACTTCGAAATGCAACCATTCATTACTCGGCCATAATAGGAATCTAGAAACCAAATAAATCCGTCAGTCTTTCTCACGGCTTGATAATATTTGTTCACTCACTGTAAAAGTGTCAACACTTCAGTGTGAAATGTTGAAGAGCTTTATGTAGGAGGTGAACACTTCTGAACTCTTGCGAGAGACGTAATGAATATAGTGCTGGCGCATTGCGGAAAGGTCAGAATGAATCGAAATAAAGCCTCTCTTGTATCTGTTTTTTTAAACGCAATAACACTATTCAAAGTTTCCTAACCGTTTATTCCGTGGAGACAACACTTCGCTCGTGTCATTTGGTAAGATCTGATTTCATGTACTCCACAGATTACAACAACCGTTAAATCAAATTGCAAATGGTAATATATCAAAAGTCTTTCACGAGCACTCTTCAAATGATTTAAAGTGGGTCGTTTCAAGTGCGTATCAAATTAACAGTAATATCAATTGAATTCTTAACCTATGTAGACATATAAGTAGACGTTGTTGCTTTGCTGAGAAAAATAATGAATAAAGTAATATTTTTTGTTTTTGTTATTACATTGTAACATAATATATACTCTGTAAATGTTATATTTACATAATAACACATAGAACGCATTGTACCTTACATTTTCCAGAACCGATGTAATTATAGCGCGAATACCGAATACCTACTGAAAACTGTCATGGCCGCAACTTCAACGTTACCAAGACAGCGACAAAATAATACAGAAATCCACCGATACGTTCTAAGTTCAACTAAAAATTGGCAGAAAATAATTACAAAATAATGTATTATTCATCGATCAAGATGTTTCATGCTCTACGATCGAGATGTTTATAACAATTAAATTCATCATCATCATTATTTAAAACAAAATATCCTTGTCCTACGCTGGTAAAATAACACTTGAATATACAAGCAATTTTTCCGTATCAACAGACCTCTTTCTTAACGTATCCGTCACGCCTATCTGTCCTTGTATCGATTGCACGGCCGATTTCTCAAAAGACAAATCATACAAATTTTAATTTACTTTATAATGTCACATACACATTACACATGTGTTATTTGAGTCATTGAGAAACAAACGGGCGAGGACATTCGCGAGTCGCCACACGGGCTTGGTCAAGATCTTGCAACAGAGTGGTACGAATTACGAATTTAGCGACTGTAATACATGATTAACTATTGTATTAAATTCAACTGTATTATTAAATTTGACTATTATATTAAATTAGACAGTTTTATAACTAAGTAGGTACCTATTGTATGAAATTTATTTATTGTATATTTTAAATTAAATATTATATTATTCGACGACTTCGCAGCTCCGTTTGTAGATCTCGTCTAAGAAATGTAGTAGGTCCTGGGTTTCATTTCCGGCCGGGGCAAATATTTATGTAATAAATAAATAAGTGAGCTTTAAGCTACAAATTTATAAGTGTCAAATTACGCAAACAATCGCCTAGAAAATTTAAATGGCGTAACAACAAACCTTCCTCATGTTTATACTATGTCTAAAGACACCTACATATATCATTTTTTAAATATTTACTTACTAAACTAATTACAAGTGTAACTCGTTGATCGATACGTTTTAGCGGTATAACAGGTTGATCGATGTCAATCCGCTTCGAAATGAAATAAACATGGGCCGTTACAAAAGTGTCACAGAGAATTAATTACTATGTTGTCTGTGTGTAGAGATCGATCGCACTATCAACACTTGCGGTACTTGCACAAATGACAGTTTCACACGGCATAGTAAGAATATTGTGACAGTGTTCTAGTACGTCGATATAAGATTTAATATGCATTAATATTTTAATACTTAATACAATGTAATTTACACATTTTTAAATAATTTTCTGTTAATTTAAGAATTTAATGAACATTATTGTAATTACATAAACCGCAGGTTAGCAACCGTAATGCAGTTGATATAACTATACCTACCTGAATTTTATATAAGCTTAATTTTATTATAATTAAGTAATAACAATGTAGAGCTACTCGGCTAAGTATGCTAACTTAATTATATCGTCCTTGACTTTTATGGCATTTAATCGAGACCATTTAATATTATGACCATCCAGGTGCCAATTACCACCTGTTCTTTTGACCAACGTTTAAAATGTCAAGAAAATTCTCAAATTCCCTTACTTTTTATTCCTTTTAAACATTAACCCCCCTAAATAGCAGCCTTGTGTTGTTAGTTTTATGTAGGGTAATTTTTGAGGGCGGCAATATTGAAGGCCCTTTTACTAACCTAAAATAAAGACAAGACAAACCTATGTAAACTTTATTGTGAACTAAAACAGCTACTTCTTATGCGTTGGCACGCGAATAATTTTCGGTAAACATTAAGGCTCATTTCACACGAACCACAACCACACCGCATCCCATCGACGAAATGTGGTCTAACATTAATTACATGGCAACAGTGTTGCTGCAGCTTCTTACAGTCGCGTAGATGTTTCGTAGCCTCTAGGAGTTCTAGTTGCGTTGATTGCTGACAGTTGGTTGTGTTGCGACGTGGTTGCGATGTTGTCTATCACACACGTGGTCAAAAAGTCGGTAATGACGACAAAAGCGGTTAGTGTGAATGAAACTTCTCACTTTCGTACTAATAAGGGCCGCCGCCGCCGCTGCCTGTGTTTTGGTGTGGTAATTTATGGTACGTGTGAAACAAGCTTAACAAGCACTCAAAATATTATATGTAATGCTAAGGTAAAGTTGCTTTGGAGTAAAAAAGATAAATTACCTAACACCGCATACCAAAGCCAGTTATTCATTTATGAGCTTTATTGCTATCACAATAGAGTCGCCCGGATCAGTAAACAACAATTTTTATTCTATAGATGCAGCAGTATTGTTATATCATGAAATCAATTACAAGATAACAACTGTTTTAGTGTTGTATTTGAAAATAAAACGAGTGTATTCTATTTGATTACATAAAATATGTTAAGTAACAAATCTGTCTTGTTAGAGTTCCGTGGGAAAATATTTTTAAATAGTAAATCAATTTTATAATCGAAAACACTCAGATAAAAAATATAATGTTTTTTAAAACTCTGTATGATTTTCTTGAATGACTTGAAATACTACAAAAAATTAAATGAAGACAACAAATAGTACACGCAAAACTTTCTGAACATTAATCTCAACCTAAGATTTAACGGTCGGGGTCTAAGAGGGCTAACGCATATTTAATAGAGCACGTGATTAAACATAATTACATATCTTCAGCGAAGATTATCATAATACGAAGGTATTAAACTTAACAAAAGATTTCTAAAGATTTTTCGTAAGTGACCAAGCTAGAAACGGCTTAGGACGAAATCGGTATTTGGATGGATGATCACTAGTAGGAGAACGACTTGAATGACGTGCACTATTTTTTCACACTTTTCACTTAGCACTCTTTGGACAGTGTTCTTTGCGCTTTAATACAATATGTACAACACAAGGCATTCCTTCGACATTCAAAAGTCCTTTGATCGGCTTAAAAACTTGCGGTATTCGGGCTCAACCCAATCTGCTCATGTTTACAAACTATTTATTCGCTAGGACTCTTCGATGCCGCGGATTTGCCTTGTTTACTTTACGGCAGCAAATGGGTTTAAGCCAGATATCTTATACACTACTAGAACTCCAAATAGATAAATATTAATTAACAAAAAATGCTTAAATTAAATAAATACCGCTTGTTTATTACGTGATTAATAAATTTTAACGTTTCCATCCATAATTGCATTTGCATAATATAATTAAAATAACGTGTGATATAAAAATACATAAACGATAATTTTCGACTTTGAAATAAAAAATTAGTAATTGCACTTAACCTTTTTACACTTTAAAGTCATTTCCTGACTTTTTATAACATTATTTATTGCAACATTGAAACTTTATTTATTTTTAAATATACGGAACCTGCGTCATAGTTGATCCAGTCAATTATTTCGCTACCAATCAGCCAAAAGTACACTCATCGCTCAAACAAATGAACGTGTCAAACTAACGCGAGGAAAGCACCGAATATGCTGATAGCTTTGTGTAACGTGAGATTACACATGGTATAAGTTACTATGCAACTTTCGTTCGTAATTGAAACTCGTGTAATCATCGTCAGTTGGTGTAAACTGACAGAAACTGATTGTCCCCGAATTCATCACGGGACTGCAACGTTATGCGTAGACCGTAATACAGGCCGCTTATGTAACACCAAGTGAAACCGAAGCGGCCTAATTCGTCGTTTTTTATGGATTCAAAGCTATGGTCGGTATGATAAATTTTTTAACCGTTATTCTGTTCGTGCATTACAGCGTAGTTGAGGAAGAAAAATCTGTTGCCTATTGTACCTATATGACTTCGTTTAGTTTACTAAACTCTAACAAACTTGAACAAAATATAACAAAATATCTGGATAACCGACATTGAGAAGAACACGTAAGATTCCCTTATGTACAAAGATCAGAAATTTACATATAAGTACCGAAGCACAGCACAGCAATTCTTCTTCTGTGGTCACCACATTATATGTTATAATTATCTATGGTCACTTATCTCTATTCAGGAATACCTACTTTCTTCCACAAAACTCCTGCTTTCCATTCTACCTTCAATTATCAATTTGAATACGCTTCATGCATACAAGTAGTCCTACATCCATTAACAAAGAAGGTATGTTACTCACGAAAAGGAAAAGTAAGAGTACCTACAAAATTTTCATAATAGGGAGAAGTTAATTGATTGAGTTTCAAGTCGTTGCCACAAATGCAAATGCTCCCGGGCGATAGTGAATGCACAATATCGTTCAATTACAGGATTCGAATCTGCAGCTTCAAGACCGACGAGTTTTCAATTCAATTTTATTAATTGGTTGGTGAAATTCTAACTAACAAATTGCAATAGATCCGAATTAGATTTCACTGTTGCGAATTAGTAAATCAATTTTATTGTTAACACAATTGTTGGCGATTTATCGCACTGTTAGTTTAATTTGAAATTTAATTCTGCAGGATTATTGATTTTTTGTTTCAGGGATTATTGTACAACAAAATTCAAATAAAATTGTCGGAATATGGTTTTTTGTAATTTGAATAATCGATGTCAGTGTACCTTTGTTAAATATCGACCATTTTAAAATATTATAAGGTAATAAATTTTGCCTTTACAAAAGTCTAAAAGAGAAGTGGCATTGACCCATAAACATTTCGTAGATAATAGATAGTAGGTATGTATTTACTTACAACATAACTTACAGGTCACTGAAAATTTGAATGTTAAATAAAACATATTTAACTGTTCTATTTCATCTGAATACTTCCTGAAGATTTTCAAAAGGAAGACAACAAAATCAGAACTAAACATTACATTAACATATATGTAGCATTGAACGAAAGGCCGTGCTATGTAACCGAAGTAATGCATTATGCGACACAAAATATCCTTGATCTCAGTACCTACAGTGCCTTGTCTTTTGTCCTGTCAATTTACGCATGAGTGACACGCGCCAACTCCCGTCAGTCTTGGCGAGTCTATTGCGAGGGGAGCTAATAGTATTGATCCTTCGTCTGACGATTCAATGTGCTAATATTGGATATGCGTAGGGTTGCCAATTTTTAAAAGAACGTTCATCTGTATTGGTTGATTGCAGATAATTAAGTTCTCTCCGAAAACAGGTATTTTTGTGCCTTCATATTTATAATAAAATGAAAGTTCTTAGAGTTTATACGACGCAGTTGTGTTCAAAAACATAGTTTGGGGAACTTATTTTCGATTATTTTTTTATAATATAACTCTATCAAAACTTATTTCTACTGTTATAAAAAATCCCTAATATATTTTTTTAATTTCATGAAAATCATTTTTTGTTACATATTTTTTTTTGATTTTGCAAAATTCAGATACAACATTTTCAACATTCGTTCAACTCGATTTGACAAATATTAATAAGATGATTGAAAAATTTGCCGTAATAAGCATTAAAAATGGTATTGAAAGGGTTTAATTACGAACATTTATCCTTCTAATGTAAAAGCATTCATTAAGTAACCAATTACCTAGACTTGGAAATTAATCGAGTTAAAGTAGAGGCCATTATGAATATGAATCTAGGCTTTTATAACCTAGATACAAGAAAGCAAAATCTCTCTCCTTAAACAGATAAATCCGAGCTATTACTTCGTGAGTAATAGGACAAATACGAGTATACTGTAACATGCTATGGAACCGTAAGCTACATTTTTTTATGTAAATACGTGTACATAGTTCAAATACGAGCAGATAATAATGAACATCACTAAATGGCTGATAATTTTCCCTTCAAGGAAGATGACTTTAAAAATCAGAACTTTTCATTTAATACCATTACAGAGTTATTGGTATGGCAAGACCACAGACTCAGAATTTATTGGAAAAGATATTAGTTCTTATATCTGCCTTAATTGGACCGTGTTTAGCAGAAATGTTCCAAACCACAATTTCTAATATGTCAGAAAATCAAGTTTGAAGTCCAAGATTGTATTGCTCCAAGTTTTTGTCAGAAAGTTATGTTTTTTTATTTTATTATTATTCGATATTCGGTTTATTTTTGGTCAAATATATGAAAATTAAAAAAGGAGTTAAATTAAAAGGGTCGTTTTACATTCATAACTCATTTTCGGCCAAACTGTAGGTTGGAACATTTCTGCTAAACACGGTCCAATTGTGGTAACCAACTTGTTTACCAAAGAATCCTATATCATTACCCTTATGAAAGGCTTCTTCGCTAATTCTGTGAAAACTTCTAAATAACTCAAATCAACATTGCTATACCGGGAAACAACTGAGAATTTGATGCACAATTTCAGAATCTATTTCCGCGAATAATTATTACATGCATTAAATGTAATCAAGGTTGGAGCCGTATGCGACTGTAGCAGTAGTTTGATAGCACATTACTGTCATTTCAGCTCCGACGTTCAATTACAAATGTACACAGCTTTGCCGTGTAATGATGCCCTCAGGACATAATGACACGATCTCATGCTTATCCATAATGCTTAGCCATATTGCTAATCCATGATTATAGAACGATCCTTACTTGTTCGGGACGTAATCTTCGACAGTAATAGTAAATTTTACTTTACCATATAATAGCATGATTGTTTTAACTTTAAAAATATGATTTTTATTTTCTTCAACTCTGATGCCCATGATAGGATCAATGTTTGTGCTGGTGGTTTGAGGAGACCCCCTAAATTGGAGGCTGAATTCTTAACCACTGGGCTAACTGCGCTACAACATGCCCTTTAGTGGAGTTTTAATCTTCACGGGAATCGAACCCAGGGCCCTTCACATCGTGGGCACTACCGATTGTTTCTGGGCCTTATTGTCCATGTAGATAAAGGGTAAAAATTGTAATGTATGAACATTACAATTACTGTACTTTTAATAACATTATAATCATCCTTAACATTGTTTGATATTTCGATAACAACATAATTTCACCCATTGTATATTTCATAAAAATCATCTTTACAATTATTGCATTATCAATAAAAAGCGAAAATCATTAATTGCAGCAACAAGTATTAAAAACACGTATAATTACATAATGACATTGGGTAAATACAGTATGTAGGTTATGTATTGCAAAAGTAAAAAATACTATCAAGTACCGATTATGTGGTATTACAAATAAATAAATAACGATCATACACTCATAAACCACTCATGATCATGCATTCGACCCGAAAACACGGACATATCCCAGTTCCGCAGACGTTTTTTTATTGTACATATATATTACAATCAACAGGACTCCATTTGTTTATAATCCATCTCATAAACCTGTTCGTAAACCATTCTACAGTGAAATAGTTTATGACAGACAGACACAACAACAGACTGAGAAAGGTGGACAAAGACTTAAACTATGGCGTGACGTAGACAAGGGATCAGCTGATCACCGACTCGCAAACCAGAGAAAGGTAAATATTAGTAGGGTCCGTTGTTACAGCAAACCCGGGCGGAACTAACGCCGATACCGCGATACAATGCGTCGTTACAGCCTTCCGTGAGACCGCTGTAAACTAATCATCACAAACCAGTATAAATCTAGATTACCTAACTAAGCCATATATAGTCACTTTGCTTAACTGTTAGGGTTGTCAAGTTTAAGAAAATAATAATGAATAATACATTATTTTATTCGTACATAAACTTACACTTAACTTACAGAACGAGAAGAATCATTTAAACGCGTTTTTAAATTTATCCCTCGTTGGGAATCGAACCCGGGATTTAGAACGGCATTCCGGCATTCTAACAAGACACATTGTAGACAAGGACACATACCCAGAATGAGAACGGAAACTCATCATTTAAATTTAGAACCCAGGACTCTTTTAACAGCGTTACAGCACGTTAACCATTGCACCATGTTAAAGCTCCAAAGCAGAAATTTTGATGAAATTCATAGAAGCATAGAAGCTGCACTTAACCAAAGTTGTTCACAAAATGACCTTGATAATGAAAACGCGTCAAGCAAGAAATGAAAGTGAAGCAGATTCGTTTTCTCTTTTAACAATTACGACATTTACGGCTATTATTTAACGAGTTTAGAGTAGTTTAGGCGGTAGGCGGTTCTATGGCGCAGCTGACAGTGACAGCTCGATGAACGAGGCGTCTCGAGTTCTCTAATGTTCGTTCTCGCGTGATGTTCGTCTCTCTCCAACGGAAGATTGTTTAGCGTAACAGAAGGAGGTTGATAGAGTGGTGTGATGAATGAATGAATGAATGAATGAATGAATGAAATGTTTATTCGAAATGGGTTATGTATGTACATACACTCTTCGAACGTTACTCTACGGCCTACGCCATCGCTTCAACAAATACCTATGTATGTTGAGTAGTGTTGGAAGAAGACGCGGCAAAGAACTCTCAAGGAGCTCCTTTTTCTAATCACAAAAACAGATTGAACTACTTACAGTCGTAAGTATGTAGTACAATACGAAACTCATGTCCAAACTGTAGGTTCTTGTATTTGTAAAAAGAATGCAAGAGAGAGAAAAATATAAATTGTGAGTGTGTATGAAGATGTAACCAGTTGGACTTATAAACAAATTCAAATCACGGAACAAAGTACCGTACAGACATGCAGAGGAGCAAACTCAGCGGGTCCGCACTGTCCGATAAGTTATCAGCGTTGTCTGGCGAGATCATTCTATTGTTGCTGAGACAATGAGCATTGTGCTGTACCCCATTCAGCAGGCGACCTTGCCAACATGTCTATGCAACTTTATTGGGTCAATTTTTCTAATTATATCTCTGACGTAACTGCAAATTATACAGCTAATTTCACCCAGTCAGCGCCTATTTTGCAATTCATTGTCTTTGTTGATATCATTGAAAACAAATAATGGCTAAATTCGGCACTACGTCATGACTGATTATTACTATAGTGACAGTAGCTACTACTTATTTCAAATTATAATTTCAATCCTAATATAGATATTTTCTACTTCAGTAGTAAACTTCGCTATTGAAACAGTACAAAAATTCTATGAAAAAAATCAGAGTTAAAATTGTTCCGGCTAAGGGCTAGAGAGTCAGATACTTTGTTTCTTCTCTTCTTTCTTAACTTCTTTGGTCTTGCTGTTGTCTAAAAGCAACGTCGCCCAACTACTATACGGCATGATTGCTCGTTTGTTATCAAAACAAACTACTCAAATCTAGATGTTTCTAAATTCAAATATCAGTTAAAGCATTACCATAATCCAGTATCAGCGCTTAAATGTTATTATAGAATTGTAATACTAAAATATTCAGAACACCCAATATTAAATTACATTGAGTCTACGCAGCACAATTCTACCTTGATTTAGATATCGCAGCACTAAATCTCATATCGGCAACCTCAAGGACTATTACGGCTATTTATAACATGGCTGAAGTGATCGAGTTTAATCCTTAAACTCGCACCAGTAACTATTTCGTTATGATTACTACATCACATAAAATACTAATCTTGAGGTCTGTTTAATGTCCTAATGCAATAATGATAATACTTTATATCATTAAACAGAACAGTTTGTAACAGCGCCACGATAAATAGGTACAAGTAATCATTTAAGATCATTAGATAGATAGACACAAAAAATATGGATATTGCGTTATACGTCTATTTTTGTCCGATCTAAAAAATTGTGGGCTGGAAATATTTTTATGTAAGTCAAAGAATTTACAAAAAAAATCCGAGATAAATCATTATGACCTGAAAAAATTATCCAAAAAAAATTAAAAAGAGCGTCAAATCATGATAAACGTATGGATCTTGAATAAAAATAACAAAGAAAAATAAGAAAACGATCTTATTGAAAGATACTCCAGTATCATCATAATATGTACCACGTACGGTCAACTCTGACCTCAATAATTATTCTAATAACATAATATTAATCTATGAAAGTCATCATAAACATCTTCATAATAATCCTTAAACATACCAATCCTTACTTGTTAATAATAATGACATTATGTCCTTATAGGGCCATAAGATAATTCAGTAACCTTTGAAGTTATAGCATGAAGTTCGTTTAAATCTGGTACGTGATATAATTTTGTCCAATTACGGCGTATGCGCTTCTGCCTTGCCCACGTAAACTTACAAATACTTGGAACTTACATGACGGCCATGAAATTTAATCAGAAATCTATAGAACAAAGAGTCCGTTGTTACTTAGCCAGTACCTTATGTACTCGTAAGTATATAAAATATTCCCTGGTTGACGCTCCCCTAGACTAGATGATAGTGGCATTGCCTTACTTTTTTCAAATCCCGGCCACGGCAGATTTTTATGTGGCACGGATATATAAGTGATGTATTATTTTTGCTGCCCTTGTCATGCCACCTCCAAACCCGAAATGCGACACTGGGGGTCCTAGAGCGAGAGTGTTTTTTTTGTTCAATCACTTTAAACAAGTATCATTCCGCTATTTAGGTTGTCTGGAAGAAATCCAAATCAGAAATACATGAGAAAAGCTCATGGGGAATGATTATAGATTCTTAATCATGCCAGAAATAAAGACAAGGTACAAGACCACAACAATTACATCGCTGAGACTGCAGCGACCCAGAAGAAGAATAAAAAAGCGCAAAAGTATTCAACGACTAAGTAATAAGGAAAAATAATGCTAAATCAAGTCAACTAGTCGACATTATCTAGATAAGTAGGTTGAGCAGTAAAGTGGGAACATCAAATGAATTACTTTAAAAGTTACTTACATAGAAAGATTTTATCATTTAGAATAATAGATGAGAACTTGAGAACGTTCGTTTAGTGAAGAGTTTATTTATTACCCAAATTGGCTAATATGACAAGGCTGTGACAGTAACAATAAACAATCTTCACTTAAAATTAAATGCCGAATATTGTTAGTATAAAAGTCAAAATAAAATAGACACAGGAGCTTGATAAAAAATAAGCAAATGCCCAAATATGTATGTATCAATTCTTCACATTTATCTTCTTACACAACAATAATCGTCACAGAGGAACTTCGATCACGCTTTAATGGTGCTCGAAACTTACAAGCAATTTAAACGCACCTAATATTAATATAATATTATTCATGAATTAAACAAGAAACAGTTTGAAAGTATATCTGATAAGTATGGAATGTATTTGTAGAAATCGACTGCAGGTGCAGTAGGACTGAACATAGCAAGGTTTGTGTACACGGTTAATTAGCCCGGCCCTTGCAACCTCTCGGGCAATGCGGTCAGCGAAGTGTTAATCAAGTTACAGGCCGAAAACTTGGATATAATTGAACCGGTACTACGAAGAAGGCTTCAATGTAACAATGGTACTGCATTCATAATTACCAGCTCCACGGTTAATAATTAAGAAAAGAAATTAAGGCTATAAATACACTTTACCCTGAACCCAATTGGATGAATAAGTGTGAGAATCGTTTATCGATTTACACCCCAAAGGTCGAAGTTGTTGTTTATGCAAATGAAATTTGCAATTTGTGTCGCTATTTGGTTTAAAATGGCCATGGAACAAATCAAAGAGCTCCCTGCCTGTCTGTGTCAAAAACAGCATTTTCAGAATAAGTATTAAATATACAGTAATGGAAAGGTGTGATATTATTTAAATTGTTAAGCCAAATTTTGGCTTCCATTAAGCTGTCGGTTCCCAAGATAAAAAAAAGATTTGACTTTGACTAACCATAAATAATCGATTATATTTTTAAATTTAAACATCGATAGTTGACTTATTATTTTTGTTATCTTCATTTCTGATTTCTAAAAAGTAGGCTACCAGTACGAATTTCAAAGTAATGATCGAATATAACGTTAAAGTAGCACAGAAACTTACAAAAGTGTCGTAATGATATAAATCAAGAAGACAAATAATAACTTCAGATATAAAATTACACAGAAGTAAATTTGCAACAGTAAATGGATAGAGAGAATAACTTAACACTTTCACCAATTAAATAGAAATTCACAAAACGGTGTCCGATATTGACAGAACGGCTGAATCTATCGATCACTTATCTCAATCATTGCATTGCCCAATACAGTCCTCGACATAATTCTTCAAATTTGAATAGTATGTACTAAGCTCAATGGACACTTAACAGATGTGTTGGCCGGTCAATATTTACTAACTATTGTAATTGGTACCACGAATGTCATAACGAAGGCCACACATGATGTATACAATCTTAATATTCTGGAAATTTGACGGAATGAATGAAGTGAATTTTTTTGTACAGTATTCATACGATTATAGCGTGACTTTAATTTCCCATCAAAACGACATCATTATATTTTTGCTTCTCTAACAGCTTTTGTTTTTGTTCCTACTTCTTTATAAACCATTCAGGAGGTATTTTTCTGCGTCATTTAAATTATTTGCGTCATTACGAAAACATTTTTCTTAACATTTAATTAACTTGTTTAATTATTTTTTTAGAGTAGCAGGAAGAAAATTTTAAACTTTAACACCATGATTTACGTCGTGCATGTCAATTTTTAACAACTTAGTGAAGAGCAAATCATTTATATTGTGCTCTACGTCAACCAAAGTTCTCACTAATACAACTGAAGGTTAATACTTACCTTCGTGTCAAGGTGTCGCTACATTTTATTCACCAGTCATGATCTCAGTAACGATGTAACAACTTGTGATAAAGTTGATAAGTATGCTTAAGCGCAAGACTATAATAAGCACAAGGACAAATAATATTTGATCTCTAAGTGTGAATAATTTGAATCATAATATTATGCTAAGCTGCGATCAATTTTGACAATTTAATTGCATCATAGTCACAGCTGATGATGTGTTAAAATCCAACCTACACCGCGAGATTTCCTCGGATGCTAAAATTATTGTTGAAGTCCACATTTTGGATTTGTATAATTTAATAGACGATATTACTATGATACGATATTACTACTAGAAATATTTTTATTAATTAATGATAATATTTCTTAAATCGACAAGTTGAAAATCTAGACTTTCAATTGATCATACGAGTACTTATTAACCTCTACTACTGATAATAACTGTAATAGTACCAATGTCATAGATTTCAATAAGGCTTATAAAGCACAGCTTATCTGCTGTGAAATAAAGATCGCTATAGCGGTATTATCTACAGATCTATACTACAAGTGGCATTGATCAGTCACTCAATACTTTACATCACCGATAATCTTGTCAATTTAATTTATAAGTGTATGATCGAAGGTACGCATGGCGTTATCGGTCAAAATCATGACAGTCTGAATTTATAATAAAGTAAAACACTAGATTCGTAGAAACATTAAGTGATTATTAACAAAATTTACGTCCCACACGTGTTTAGAAATTAGTTGATTCATTCATCTTGCTCGATGTAACACTTCAAGTGAATGGGACTGCCGCGTCGTTCGCGATGCACTATTTGGTATTAGTTCTCTAATGCCTCTGTAGTTCCCACATTGATTTTATCAACTTGTTTAATAAAGTTACGAAGAAAACTAAGGCTACTTTACTATTTTAACATAATTATAATTATCGCATATAATTTATGGCTTGCTTGCTAATTAGATAATTAGTAGGCGTAACCTTATATGAATCTGTCTCAAATCTTTATGTCTCATGAAATCTATACTTATACAATTTAGCTAATAATAAAAACTATTGGTGCTTATGTTAAATATTGACTAAAAATTTACATCTTGGACTGTGCCTGCTTAGTTTTTGATTTAAAGTAATTCAATCATCCATTGAAATAAGACGCTCGACTGCACTCAAGAGGTTATTTATATTTAATTACAAACTACACACACGGGTTGAGTTAATTTGTATAATTTGCTACGAAGCTAAGCTTAATAATTGCACAGTCGTTAGATCTTAAACAATATGTATTATTATCATAGCCTTCTTTTTAGAATTAGTACACCTTCTCAGAAAATAATAAAATTCTGACTTGGCACGATAGCAAGAGGAAGTGACATTTCTTTTGTTTCTTCTTTATTGTTACCATGGTCTAATATTGCCAACTACAGTTATGAAATGAAATCTCAAATCAGATATTAAATACAGAGATAGTTATTGAGGCCAAATGAAAAAGATAACAAAAAGATTCCGACTACTCCGAGGTCCGTAGAACAAGCAAAGTTCATGGCGATTACTCTTCGAATGTTACGAGCCAGAATATTTTCTCTACACCTACAAATAGAAGAAAACCACATTACTTACGCTTGGTGTCGAGAGCGAATTTGACTTGGAAGTAAAAAATATTAAAGTTAACGGCACAACTTTTTTGTAAGCACTGATCACTCAGCAGTAGTTTTTTACGTCAGTTTTTGCACATCTGGTCGGTTCAAATAGATTTTTGGTAGATACACATGGCACTTTCGATTGATGTAAGTGAAGACATGGTGGGCGACACAGAGCTAGAAAGCAATTAACGAGACAAAACTGCTACACACAACTTTAAAGCAAGTTGCTGCCAAATAGGTTCTATCAATTTTTTAAATGTAAGCAGCCATCAGCTGTTTAGCATAAACTATGCTAACGAGAATGGGACCAGAAATCTTCATCACGTCTGATCCAATTACATGCAAGGAATTGCTACTGATTTTAAGATGTTTACTTCGAGTATCAATCGGCTTTTATAAATAACCTAGTTCTGTTATTACTGTTCGTTGTATAACAATAAAAATAAAACTACTGCATTGTATACCATTTCTATCATCTTTTATTTTATTTTGCTATCTTCCGATTGTTTTTATTACTTACTACCTATCAAATTTAATCTTAATAAGATAGGCAAAGTCATTTTCTCCGGATTGATTTCATTGTTTCGATCATGTGCTTGGCCGTACTGATTACTAGAATAAGATAGAGAAGCATTGTTTATCAGCTGATCGACATTTTAATGCCTCACTAAGCTAAAGTCCATTCGCTGAAAAATATTGGTCCATATCCGATAGAGACCAGGGCAAGGACGGTCGCAATATCTTTGCAATTGGATATAAATTCGATTACCTGCCTATCTAGATATTTCAAGTTGGAAATATTTCGTGAATTAGATTTGATTTAGGTTTCGTAAAAAAGTTGGGCATCTTGACATGCTTTATGAATACGAAATTGGATTTTATTGAAATAATATTTCAAAGCGACCTTGAAATTTTGGGAACATTGACGGAAATCCACAAAGTTACTTACTGAAACTTTTGATAGCACTGTTATTTGCAGCCGACCTCGAGTGGCAGAGACCAGTCCTCCTCAAACCGATCTATATAACGGAAACGATGAATCCAGTCACTCACACTGAACACAGCACTGAAAATCAAGTTATCACTTCACGAATGTCCTGCCACGGGCCCCGACTAAACCCGTTCTGGAGGGCACCGAATTCCGGTTTTAGGAAAGGTCATTCTCAACGTTAGCCGGATGAAATGAAGACAGTTCCACTTCAACAGTGTTCGGGTTGAAAGGAAAGTCTAAAGAAAGTTTCGTGTGTTAAACTTTTTTCGCGATCGGAGGATCGGCGTCGCGGCGCCGAGCGACACGAGCGTCGCGGGCGGTGGCACGGTGCAGACTGCCGCGCAATGTTAATTTTAACGAGTGTGCAGTCAAAGCCTCCTCGTCGCCACACGTACTCCTGTGTGAGTGACGAACTTGCAGAATCCTCTACTGCGGCACTCTCGCGACACGTTCCAGATTAGCGCGTTGTTTTCATTGCTTAGTCACCAGAAGCGATGGACGTTTATACTTAATAAGAGCAGAAATCTACAATGAAAAGAAGTAAATTGTTGTTGAGGAGTATTGAAGTAATATGTGAGGGTAGAGCATCAGGTTCTGGAGCTTTGCTCATTTATTGTTATGGGTCTGCAGCCGGGTGCATAGTTTTATGAAATTGGTTTTTTGCTCTTATCATCTGGTGGGTCCCTAAGGAGAGGTTGTTTTATGGGGCCGCTGAACTTTACCATTAATTACAATGTTTGAACATTTGTTTCTTGAATTGTCATGCTTACAATATTAATTGTTGCTATAGAATGTCAAGTTTTATTATTGAGTACGTTAAGGATAACTATATTATATTTATTTTTAAATGATTTATGTCTTACTAGTAATTCCGCCCTCGCTTCGCTTCGGGAAGTCCCTTCAAAAATCTCTATAAATTTTAACAAATTCAAATTCAAATATTTATTTCTTCGAAGTAGGTTTTTACAAACACTTATCGAACGTCAAGTTACGCCATC
>DWJQ01000141.1:0-17925 GCA_018248915.1 Hesperia meskei straton | reverse complement strand
ATCCTAGTCCCTTTGAGTCTAGTTCTAGGTCGGTCACAGTTGTTATGGGCGGCAGCGGAAGAGTGGTGCTGCATGCTTGTTGTCTATCTTAGTTCCATAAAAAATGTGTTTTGTTTCTTAAAATTTCTTCATTATCCCGGATCCTAAGTATGCGCATATTCTTAGTGACCTCTAGCATTTTACGGGCTCATAGTGAAGAAATTTGTGAGACATACCTTTTTAGCCTTCCTATTCAACTTTTATCACATGATATTTAGCTTAGGTTGCCACAATAAATTCATTATCTTCCTGAAGTACCTACTCTGCCTCCTATGACAGAGTGAAAACAATAAAAGGGCTTGTTGCCAATTGCTCGTCGGTTGATGTTGTCAAGCCCATCCTTTGCCTCTCCCGCCGTGACAGCAACTCAAGGTCATTCAACAATGACGACTAAACACTCCTATAAAAATATTTATGTGCCGGTATTTTGTGGCTCCAAATATAGTAAACTAGCTATTGGAATGTTATCGACTACTTATAAGTAGTTACAAATCACTATTATACTGTCCAGTACCTTATAGAGCTGAGTCTTTCTTACCAAAGTACATAACACTGTTACCTTTAACTCGAATACCTACTAATTGGTACTACGAGTGAAGGGTGGTGTTTGTATTACATATACTCGTAATTATTTCTCGGGTCCTTCCTTTCTGTGGCAACAACGGCTGGCAGTGCTTCTAACCCTTTCTGACCCCTCACCTTTGATTCAACCGAGAGGCCGGCTCGCCCTTCGTTTGTCTATCGAATATTGATTAGCCATAACATCTGTATTGAATTTTAATAAAACATAACTTCTAATCCTATTGCATAGAAAAAGCTTGCAATGGCAGAACACGTACATCGTGAGACTTACAATAAAATGAGGCAATTAATCCAAGCACCTATACTTAACGCAAGGAAACAGGATAATAACGGTTCTCTTCTCCGGTAACAAAATTACAGGTGGGATATTCAATCGGTACTAAAAACTTGTGTAGGCGAGTGTACGAGGACGGGTATGAACCGGCAATCACACTAATCACAGTGGAGTTGAGACAGACGCGCCACTGTGCCGGAATTACCTAATTACATGTCGAGTAGTGAGTACCTTCTGCAGACCATGGAACGGCGCCGGCGCAGGCGAGGTGTCGTTGCGGAAATTCATCGGATGCCGTGTAACCGTATAATACACACTTCTCGAGTATAATTAACTTACTTTAATGGTCAATAATGATGGCAGGCTGACTTCCTGTGCGTTAAAGAATGAAGTCTTCAGATCGAAGCAAAGCTTTGTAATGTCCGCCCGGAATCGCGATATTTGATGAACTATGTTGTTTTATTTGGTGCTAATTAAATTTGCGTTATCTTGAAAACAATTAAATTAACAGTCCAGCTTTACATGAAAGCTGTCCAGTCTAGAGTCCTACCTTATGATATTTGAGCGAGTCTTTGTAATTAATCTTCAAGTTATGTGTCTGCTATCATTATTATTTTAAGCCTGTTAGAATTAGGTAAAAGATGCATCTCCTAAGCTCACGTTTCCAGTAAGATCGTCTTGAAGATACTCGGTACGTAACTTTCAGTTAACTGCGCGCTCTCATTACAACTCGTTTAGACAATCTGTACCGCTAGCTTCAAATCTAGGTCATTGGCAAAATAATACAACAGTTTTGAACTGAACTCCGGAGGAATTTGAGACTTACCTTTAATGTTCATTCATATTGTGAATATAGATCACAGATAACCAAAGTGATAACTCGAAATTAATCAAAATTAACGTTTACAGTGACATTCTCAGTATAATTTTGTGTATTGCGAAAGGTCTATTCTATACAGAGGAACCCAAAACTCGGGACTTCTATATTTATCTGCCACCTAAATAAATATTCCAACCGGGATTCAAATGAGCTACTGGGTCGTTTTTCACGGATCCGGCTAACCGCTGAGCCCTCCAAAGGAACGCAATTTGCGCCGCGGCACGCTCTGAATACTGCCAACAAAGGGAACACCTCAACCTACGTGCTCACGATACAGGACGCCATAGCGGACGCTAAACGTATACAGAACGCAGGTAGCGTTACCTGGGAGCATACTGGAGAAAGTAACATTTAAAATGTTATGGTATTCTCAGGTGAAGCTACAAGGAAATCTAGAATTTGGGAACTTATTTATCGGAAGGCTTGACGATTACTGAACTGGAACATTTCCGTGCTTAGTTAGTAATTCTCAAACCGAATACATCAGACCTAGGTAAAGTTAATACATTTAGAGATTCAGCAAAGTTAACACGTTTAAATCGATACGCAAGGTGTGTGAAATGAGAAATTAACCGCGAACGAACATGACCAGTCATTAAGTGTAGAGCTATTTCAGCTCGTAACCGTTCGTTTTAATGGTCCTTCACCGACCGTTCCGCGTCCAAAGCCGCATTACTGCAAATGGCCCTCGTCTATTGCAACTTAACGGTCGCCTCTTAAACGGCGATTAACATGTGACAAGTGCTGGAATTTTAATTTAAAATTTATTAGCATTGTGTCTTTAATATTAATAAATTATCGATGCTGGTAGGCTTTAATATCACACCGTGAACATAATTAAACTTAAGTGTATTATGAAATAGTATGGTTGGACTAGCTACATTAACTTTTTGGCAGTTATAAAGACCTTAAGATATTCGATTCAGACTTTTGCTTTAATCATTGCCTACATAAAGTAGAGTGACATTAGTGAAGAAGTAAAGGTATAGATTTAAGATTAAATATAAACTTAAAGACTACTCCCATAAGAACAAGGACAAGATCCGCCTTACCTCACTTTTACATAAAAAGGCAAACCTCATTCAATTTTATTTTATTTCTTTCCAGACAAAAATGAACGGCCTGAACGGACACAGCAATGGCGAGACGAACGGCGCCGGAGATATCATCACGCAGAACCAGCAGCGAGGCTGGTGGACCATTGGACTCATCAACTCCCGGTACCGATACCTTACCGCGGAGACCTTCGGCTTTAAGATCAACGCTAATGGCACCAGCCTCAAGAAGAAACAGATTTGGACCCTAGAGCCCGCCTCGGGGAATGCCAACGACAGTAAGTGATGTTTTGCTCGGAACGTAATGCTTGTAAATTGTGGTGGCTGGGAATATAATGATAATAAGTTTATACTAATGGTAATTACTTCTAAGTGTCTGAGACTATCCTGAGATCTTTATGTGCTGTTTAATGTGGTATTACATACGATGTCTGTGGGTTGGCTCTTCTGCCTGAATCAAAAGCTTTAGTACAATAAATTATGTGGTAAATACATTAGTTTAGCCATACGCAAGATAATGTTAGCATTTGTAGCAATAAGGAAATAAACATTTGTTGTGGAAGATTTAACGTCTTCTATGCAGTCTCAGTACAAAGTTAAGAAGCATTAAGTGTACTACGAAGTTTAGTACGTAGTAGTAGTAATTAGATAAGTCAAATTCCATAACTAAGTAGTTAGGTAAGTTAATTATTATTTTTCTGTAGCGAAAAATAAATAAGTAAAAGTGCCATCTGTGCTAATATCAAACTGGCGTGTGATAACAATACTATGTAGTGACTCATAGTCTGAAGGACATTTCTGTCTTATTATAATTGCGATCAGCCTTGGATATGGATTCGTCCTTTGACAAATCATCGTAATCTTCAAAGTCAGCCTGGAGTTTCAAACTATTTGCACCTACAAACTACATATTTGGCATCGTCATGTGCATTTATACCATAAATATGTCTCATATTAGTCGGTATGTCTTAACGACCTAAATAGAGTTGAATCTATTGCATCCAATTTGCGGGAATCGCAATTTATTGATACTTCGAATGTATTTGTAGGTATTGCAACTCCTGTGTATAGGTAGATATTACACTATCATAAATATTCATGGGTGATCATTGGTGCCAGCATCGTGCAGTCCATTTACTCATTTGTCTTCTTAATAGCTTATGTAATCCAATTACAGCTTAATTCAAATATTTGCGTGCACAAACAAAATTTAATGCGTCCGTATTAGGGAGTTTCGTCCAAAATAAGCGAACTCGTATTTGCAACGAGGCGGAGTAGGCGTTCAAATTGCCACCAAAGGCGTGATTGTTCGACTGAACGAATAAAATGAAGCTGTTAGCGAAGTTGACGGCAATAAATCGAATGTGAGCACGAAAACGGCCGCCGAACACCGTGTTCGTTGTTCGTTCGCGGACGATAATTGGTGCAAAAACCCCTGAGAATCCGTACACGGCTGCACGGCCGATTCATAATTGGATTGTCGCGGTTGGGTCCACAGCGACTGGAAATCTGAAAAACTCGATGGATATTAAACTTATGAAAGCTCGAATCCAACACTTTAAAATTATGTCCAGTAGATTTGCTATCGAATTTATCTTCAAAAGTTTGCAAATCAATCCCTTATGTACTGACTAGGGCAGCTAGACGATTCATTATCGGGATAATTCCAACCAGATAACGTACTCAGGTCGTAGCTATTTATGTAGTGTCACGTCTTAACGAAGTGTTAAAGGATTTTGTGGTCAAGTCAGCTCGTGACGTTGTTGTAACCAATGCAATTCAGATTCAGTTGTATTTAGTACAAATTTCGGAGTGATTTTTATTGGGGAAAGAGATTAACAGTCATCGTAATTTCGAGTTGATTCAGGCTCCGATTATTGTTCAAATGAAAAAAGTTTTTACACAAAAACAAATAAAAAATGTCGGCTAAATTGTTTTGTTTCGTTGCTTTGGTTGTTTTGTATTGTTTTCTTTTTTATTCCGGATTATAAGTAGCATGACATCGATCGATGTATTTTTTGTGGTTCTTAGAAAACATGACTGTAAAGAGGAACTGCTGAATCATACTGTAAGATTTATATTACTTACGTGGGCAGAAGGGGGTCGATCGGCTTTTCAACACGCGCCGAGAATTTACTTCACCGATAGAAATGTTTGTTTGAGGAAGAGGATCTTTATGGAGGTAGGTAGTAGGTACATGGCAAAGTCAGTTTTTTTATCTGCATGTGTGTGGACACATATACCTATATTATTCATATCGTCATCATTCAGGCGGCGCATCACAATAAAACATACACAATTTATTAAGTTAGACCTTCATCAATACAACTGCGAAAGCAGCATCAAATTTCATTCAGTAACTTTTGCGTGATGTCCGAAAGAACAGACATACAAGATACATACAGACTAAAATACTAAAACTCTTGTTTTGGCTTCTGTTGGCCCCATGAAAACATATGTATTTAAGTATCTCCTATGTTAAGTAGAGAGTAATTGAGAACTAATTCGTTGACTGATGGAAGCGCTCGTGCCCCGCCGTCAATCAAGAGGCAATGGACCACTGTCACCGTTACCACCGTTACCTTCCGACATCAAGTGCTTCATTCCCAATTTCTCTCCCCTGTCATCCGACATTTTAATTTGGCTCCAACATGACTTGTCTCACCGTAACTGGAAAACGATCAAATTCAAAATCGCTCATACATGTACCGTTGATAATAAAAAAATACGTGCATGGAGCACGTAATTTTCTATGCTACCACCTGAAGGTACCTACTGTGAGTCTGTGACACTAACGGTACAGTCCCTTTGGATGACAATGTGAAAAGTGATGGCGTTTTAATGTACACACGTACGTAGTGAAATTCTTTACGACTTATTCTTCTCTATCTTGTAAAACTGAACCTGTTTTATTTTATTTCTCAACTCCATAATTTATTTTATTGTTATTACCGTAATTATTTGAGCCAGCAGGGTTTCAACTAGGATTACGAATGCTCAGTAAACCACTTTCTAAAGCTTTACCATTAGCTTCGACCGAGAATCAAATCTGGAGACCAGCTTTACTAATTTATAAATGCTTCAATATACACGGCCTGAAACACTTGATCATCATTAAGCATCGTTAATACTCTGTCCTAAAGCTCTGTCCTACTCATCATCATCACTGGACAGCGATGTACGTCGCTCGCTCTCGCCCTCTCGCTGTCCACCGGCGATACGTCCAGTCCCTCCCGGGCTTGCACCACACCCTCCGAGGGTCGCACCCCATTGCCAAGGTCCGCCAGCTGTGATCCCCAATCCACCTGGATCAATACCGTCCCGCGCTACGCCCCTTCCGCACTGCAAGTGTTTCCTCCAACGGGTTTTTAACTGGTTTCGAAGGCGACATTAACGTTTGTTGTGTTTACATCTTATTACGTTGTTATTGATTATCTACATCTATTACATTAGAAATTAATTTTATAAAACCTTTATATTTGTAAGCACGCAAACACCTTGTAAATTCGCATGCGTGCAACGTCCTATACGTCTGTCTGCACGTCTATAGGTATTATACCATGCCAGGTGTATGAATATTAATTAATTACGGTTTTATACTTACAATGTGAATCATCAATTTGAGCTATGAGGTAAAGGTCTGAATTAAAACTCTGAACTAATTTAGGTGTAATTAAATTTGGATTTATTTACATAATTTCATTTGTTTTAACGTGACACAATGTATTTGCGTTTGTTCTTTGTTAAGGATCTCGAGACTCAACTTCTACAATTTGTGTTTCCCATTAATCTCCAGTCAATAAGAGGATCGCCCTCCAAGTATTAGGTAATGCGCAAGACAAGGACGCACGCGACAAAGATGTTGCTAAATTGCCTAGTACTTACATATTTGGGGAAAAGGTGTTACAATTTTATTTTTATAAAAAAAAGGTGATTGTTTCTAACAGTACGTATAAGTGATAACAACTAACACTGCAACGGAGGTATGCGACGTTGTCATGTAACAAACGGTGGTGGATAGACATATTGGAAACGAACAGTAACAACAATCTAAAAACAACAAAACACGTGTACTGCCACTGCGACTGTTTTACAAAGGCGGTGGAACAGAAAAAGCCGTATCACACAGTTATTAGTCGCCGAGAGGCTGAGACGTTTAATTCGCGACACACGACGCCTCCACGCACTGCAGCGGGCGAGGGGTGGGGGGCAGGGGGAGGGGGGAACAATGTGAACTCGATATCGACTGCACGCCCCACAAATATTTAGCATAGTGTGTAAAACAATAGATACACACCGGTTGGGATTCGCGAGTGTCACACAGTGGTGCTCAACCTTTAGGGTCGAATCAGACATATCAGTGAAGTCTCAGTTCCGAGACAGTTCCGGCAAATCTTTCATACATTCTCGGCATTGTCAGTGCAGTGTCAGTGCTGACAATGCCGAGAATGTATTTTATGTATGTATATTTGCCGGTACTGTGACGGAAGGTTGACTTCACTGATATGTCTGAATCGACCCTTATCAATCGATGGAATTTCCTTCTCTATAAATTCTTTTCAATTTATACTGCAGGATTTAATCACATATGTCTTGCGAAACTAGCAGAGAATAAGTTAAGCCGTACTTTACAGGGTATTACAACGAAATAAAAACATTCCTGCAACTGCTTCCAAATAATTTCTCCAATAATAATTTAATTTTTACTTAATTTATTTTGGGTAGGTATCTTATTTTAAAAACAATGTGCACTTATGCAAGTATTTTCATAAACTCTAGCACCAAGCGCGGCCCTGTATCAGACAGGTGCTTTAACACCGAGGAGAGCAAACGACAAAAGCAAGAAATAAATCTTTACTAGCGCGAAAAACAGGTGTCTTTTAATGTAATAGGTAGCATCCCACTTTGAGCACCATGGCTCCAGAATAGTGCCGCATACCGGCACCAGTTCCCACGCCACTGACACCGATGGTGTGGTGTTACTGGTATTGGTAGCTGGTAGCGACCTACTGTTTGTTCATTTCACTAATAAAACATTCCTCGGCTGAAGCAGGTTGACTGCTATACGATGCAATAATCAATATAGATCTAAGAGAAGAGAGTAATAGAGATTTCTATTTTAGGCAATTTTTTTTATTGCTTTTCAATCAATTCGCTGTAATGATTTTAAATTCCATCTAAATGTTTGCACATCAAGATTCTAGCAAATCATTATTTTCTTGACTGTCGTTATTAAAAACAACTTTCAAATGCAAAATCGTCAATGTTTTATAATCATTTGCATTTAAATGGTTCTGATCATTATTTTTTTAAACAAAATCAATCTTATTATACTGAGTCTCGTCGTTATTATTATCCAAGTAGTTTTTCGAAAAAACCTAAAGAAAATCGATCGATCGTGAGTACCTTGGCAGTTAAAAACTCGATTTCATAACTTGCCCCGTTCTGATCCGCCCTGAGCCTTCTGACTTCTGAGTCCCTGATGCCCATTGCCAACACTTTTAGGTCGTCAATCGCGCAATCAAAACCAGGATACCTTAACCCCAAGCCGCGTCTCGTTCCAGGTATGATCTACCTGCGGTCGCACCTGGACAAGTACCTGGCAGTGGACTCCTTCGGCAACGTCACCTGCGAGTCCGAGGAAAAGGAGCCCGGCAGCAAGTTCCAGATCAGGTAGCTAAAATTCTGACATGATTTTCTGATAACTCCCTAAAATTCTTACGGAGGTAGGTATATCAACTTTCAAATTAATTTATGTAACTAAGTGACAACCAACTGAAAAGTGGCCCGATGGCGTGTGGTCATCATTATTTAATTTATAACGTAACTATTCCGAGATGGTCACCGTTGCCAAAATAAATCGGAGGGCTTGCATATTTCACTTCAAACTAGTCAATTTCAACCTTACCTCGACTACATACTAAATAATGAACTACAGAAATTATTGAGTCAATAACCTAATGTTAGGGGCTAAGATTTTAACGTGTTAAGATGTTGAGGATAATTTCCACCCGTTAGGTAAGTAGCTACATCACTACATGTTTCGATTCGTAGTTTACATTTAGTGGCTATTAATAACGAGAAGCGTTTGTCTGCTTAATGTCAAAATTGTCTGCAAAGCCAGACTTAATTATTTGTTCAGTTAGATGAAATCCAATAAAGCCGTGTTAGCTATTCGAACCCCTAGTGCGGGCCTCAAGAACTGACGAGTTACACTGACATCTCTGATTGGTAATCGACCGCCTAGCTGCCTATGCCCTTTGAACCGTGTATTTTATGCAATGAAGTAGTTCAAAACAATAAAATTAAATGGTTCTACAACATCATCATTTTCATTCTCAAAGGAGTGACAATTAACGCTAAATATATCCAAATCAATTTTTATGGCAGCGAAACAGGCTGGAATTATGATAATGAGCCATAAGTGTTGGCGAGAGCGGTGCTCGCAAGCAAATGGCCTAATCTCCTCGCCACGCCACGTACCGACGAGAATGGCCCATAAATCTTGGTGACCCCTCCCCGAATACTAATCCCTGCTGAGTCACCGGAAACACGGCTTCTGCAACGACGCCTTCGCTTCACATTCGCACCACAGAGCGTGCTTGCCAAGCGCGTGGGAATATTTCATGTTAAAACCGTACCCCAGTCTTTTATGTATGGATTGGCATCCGCTTTAGAAGACAAAACATCAACATAAGAATCATATTTTTTACTTTCCCCTGTTTACTTGGATAGTGGTGTTTCTCGGAATCTAAACAGTTGGAAGGATTCCAATTTATTATACATACTTTTCTTATGTCAGGTATGCGTACTAACTGTTGACTTTGTATTTTATTCTAAGGAAACGAAAAGAAATGTAAAATTGTCTGTCCTTTAATAACGGAAATGGGCTCCGAAGCCACGGCTAACTTCTAAACCCTTTCAATGCTTCGTCGACATTATTTGCTGGTGCGCCGGGCGGCCGGGCCAGACAATCTATTTATCCGAGCCGGACCCAGACTGCCGCATAACTGTTCATTTTTGTAAAGCGCAAGAACGCGACGCAGCTGCATTGCGTCCGGTTTTTTTAAACCATTATTAGTAGTAGGATTTATAATTTCTACAATTGTCCGACACTTTCAGATCAAACTCATTATCATTCAAAACACTTCAATTTACTCAAAGGGTAAATCATTAATACTCAATTACACGAGGTATTTCCAAATGGTGGCGTCATATCCCATAATTAAAGTTTTTGCTGGTGTGTCTGACTACTTTTATAAAAATCCAATAAAGAAAGTATCACTGGCCTAGAGTGCTGAAACAAATGATGCAGTAAAATCCTTGTTGTACTGTAAATTACTTCGAAATGCCCATTTATGTATCATTGGACAACTGTGTCTGAAATCAATCACGATGTCACGGCCCAGCGGGCGCCAGCTCCGCGCAGTGGCGGCGCCTGGCGGAACTAACAGGCGAGAGTGAATTGTTGGGGCCTGACGAGTGGGCGGCCGCAGATATGAGATCTTATCACGATTACCAGCCGAGATTCTTTGCCACTTGTCTTGCGTTTCTTTGGCTGCCTGTCCATCATTCTCGAACACCACCGTACTCATCCACACGCGCAGAAACAGACAGACAAACAGAAACGACTCGATCATTAATAATTTATGATACTTATCACCACCACAACAACTGAATTGTAGAGGTCAGTCCGAAGCACGTATTATCGATCTTAATTTAAGTTTTCCACAAGGTTTTTTGTCAGAAACAAAACCAACCAGAGATTAGAAATTCCGTTAATTAGGTATGCGAAGATTTCGGATAATTATCTGGCATGTTTTTAAACTTGTAATTGTAAATATCGTTATTTTCTGGAGACTGCTTAATTGAGTGAAGCAAATATTTGCTATGGCCCAGAATTTTTTGACTTCTGACAACCCGACGTTGTAATTGATAGCTTCCTGAGCTTGCATCAGCTCAAAGTTGCTTGATCGAAATAATTAGCTCACTGCCATCTGAGTTATCTACCTATGGGCCTTGAAATACGTTAAATGTATTGGAGCATTGTGGAGTATTGGATGTATTGTTACGACATTAGAAAAAAGTCTAAAGATCAAAAATATAGAATGGCCACTACTCCGTAGTTAATGTAATAGGGAGATATGCCTAGTGGACAGTTGTCATGTTCAGCGAAGAAGCTCCAAACTCCAAGTGCAAAGAGTTGAATCCAGTAGTGTTACGCATCGCAGTTTGTTTGGCGTTGTCGAACGCAGTGCGATCAATACAGTGCGGCCGGGCGATGCTGCCGCCGGCTAGACGGCCAGTCAAAACATTTCACCAGATAAACAGCCCGACAATATATGGGATAAAAGCTGTGACTCATGCGCTGATTCATACCAAAACATTGCACTTCGATGCACTATCCAAAAGCGCCACGTTTAGTCGCAGAGTTTATTTTGGATAAAAATTTGTCTTCGTTCATTAGTCCACTTTTTGGCTGCAGCGAACAGCTTCTGACAATTCATTTTTTTCTTCAAATCCTTTGATTGCCACATATATCACTGTCAATTATATTTCTTTACAAGTATTTGAAATAATTTGTTATGAAGTCGCGACAGTTCCCGTTATTGGATACACTCTCAATAAGAAAAAACCAAGGTACCTAAAGGGGTAAAAAAACTTGCAATAGGATCTAAATTCGAATTCGCTTCGAATAAAACTTTTCTACCAGTGTATTATTAGTATTCCAACCTTTACTCTTAGAATACCGTAAGAAGAATTTGAACCATAATTTAATAACACAAGCAAGGGTGGATTTTAGAGGCTCTCAAGTTTGATGTGACCTGGGGTCATAGCACTTTCGGCTCGCAGGGTCATTACACACGGCGCGAGTAGATGCACCCTTCAGATAGGGATTGGTTATGTCCATAAACTCCAAATGTCAAGTTAACTTTGGTGTTATTTTAAAGGGAGTCAACCCTGCTGTTTAAAACGCAAGCGAAATCCTGCTTTATCGTCTTTGCTGTAGGTCCATCTTACCCTAACCCCTTTAAACAATTATCTGTCTAACAAAACTGTTCTTTAGTACCCAGTAATTAGGTATACATAGAATGTTTTCACATAAAGTAGGGGAAGCTGGGACGCTAAAGTGCGGAATTTAAACGAGCTCGTGCCAAAATACATTCTTGACTGTCGAAGTCCCCTGGGGAATTTGTTGGGAGGATAATTAACTAAGTATGGAAATTTAGAAGCTGTTAAGAATATAAAATATATCTCCACGTGACTAATCTATTAATGTTAATGAGTAGCAAGTCAAAGAAAACAAAATACACATATTTAAACTCCCCGTTTGAGAAAATGCTTTAAAAATTTAACCTACCTACCTATTCCTTGAGACCATTCGAATAAGCTCCAACATGATCCACGTTTTTTCCATCGGAGATTAAAAATGAGTAATAGATACCGGTATTTGTATTAAGATGTCTTATTACTTGGTTTGCCGTTATACTTTACTCCAGCCTCGGCAGTCGGCAGACAGTGGGTGTCGCCTAAGTTTATAGTGTCGATATTGGGCGTCTACAATATATTATAATTCAATATCTTATGTAAACCCTTCACCTTATGACATTATTTAGATAACACTATGGTCATCTTATATGTTGGCCGGACTTGGAAGCTTGTAGGTACTCATTATCAGTAAAGAAACAATATACTTAAAACTATATTGGTATCCATTTGGTAAAATCTTGTAAAGGAAATATAAAGCAATATCTGAATATTGGCGTTAAAAATACACTTAGTTCTAAAAGGTCATTTAATAAAATTTTATTACGAAAACCGACAGCCGAAATGCAGATACAGTCGTTCTTATTTTAAGAACAACAAACAAACCAAAAACGATGCGCGTTTTGAGATGATATCACAGTGCACTTGTGCATCTAAACATCGGCACCCGCTGTAACGCCGCGCCAGAGAGCCGGCGCGACGCGACGCATCGACAATTTACGACGAGAACAGTGCAAGAACTCATCCTTTTTTGTTTCCACTCACAATTACCCTTTTAGCCTCCCAGTTACATGTTACACACGCGTCTTCTCCAGTGATACCTGGCGTACCCCTCGCGCGACGCTTTGATTGACACGCGAAGCCGAGTTGCTCCGGGCTAAATGAAGGCGTCTGCACTAGACAATCGCTCGTCTGGCGATTGACCCCCGCCCCTCCGCCCCTCCCGCCCTGGCGACGGATACCCGCGTTCATCCTGCACAATACCGGGTATACTGCAGCACGAACCCATTGCGACGCGCTGCAAGGCATAGTTTTCCAAATTAGACGCACTGAGCTCATAATATATGCACAGTAATCTGTATACCCTGGTGCTTTATATGCCTTCTATAATTTGGAGGTAATTTTCCAAGCCCAAACAACCGCCTTCACATCTACGAGAAGTCTGTTGTTTCCGCCCTAATCATTCATTAATAGGCTTATTACACCTTCCTAAATTTAGTAATCTAAATCAGGAGGCTACTACGAAATCCGAACTACGAACAACGTACTAGAAGTTCGATGTCGAAACGTCACACGTCAGTTTCATACAATACAATTTTCATAGTAGGAAATGTTCCAAAACGACTGACGTGTGAAGTTTCGAAATCGAACTTCGTACGTTGTTCGTAGTTCGGATTTCGTAGTAGCCCTCCTGATTTAGATGACTAACTTTAGGAAGGTGTATAAAGCCTATATGGGCTATATCGACATGACATTTGGTCACATGGTTCGATACATCTTAATTCCTAACATAGGTACCGAATAACGGTCATTTGTAGATGTGAATTTGTGTAGGTACTTTAATACATACGGACCTAGTTTGCCAATACGCGATCTTAAACGGAAAGTAGGTACGAGTAAGTAAGTTGAGAGTGTAATTTTTGTCTGCACATCCCAGTCACGCCGTTAGCCGCGACCGGCACCGCCAGGCGTTACCACACATCAAAACAAAGCCTCTTGCCAAACGGCGAGATGAAACAAAAGAAAGGGAGAGAGGTTAACGACTGAGTTCCGCAGAAACCGCTGAGGTGTGACTAAACCGCGATTGTTACAAAGTGCAAACGTTCACACTCCAACGAACAAACATAATAACTAACTGGCTTACCATTATTAGCGTCTTGCGAGCAAATGGAGCTTCAGGGATTGCCTTCAACTATCCGTAACGGGACTGTTAATGACAAGTAAATATGCGGATAAAAGTGATTCTTTCCTATTTGCATATGTCAAGTCATCTACTTCAAATTCAAACGATACAAAATCGTCTTCACTAAGTGATACGCCAATAAAATGATTTTATTTTTCGGGAAATGTGCTTTAGTGTTGAATAGATGAAACTATTGCATCTTTAAAAAATAAATCAAGAGACGTCCTAAAGTTATTTTAACGGTGTCTGACGTGTCTGCCGAGCAAGCGTCCAATCCCTAACCGGAGAAGTAATTTGCCGGATAATTTGTTAGTCCTCGGGACTATGTTCGTACTGATATTTTAATTATCTACGCTCCATGCTTCCCTACTAATAGGAGTTCTATGATCTGTCGTTCTTACGAAAACTGCAATCACTCAGGTTTTTGGCTTTTCGGACTACATACCTATTACTACGCCTCGGGAAACTTAAATTTTTCCCGCTCCTATCGGTCGAAGCGTGATGTTATATTGTAGCCTAAACTAAATCCTTCCTCGATAAAAGGACTAAGTAATATAAATATTTTCAATATTGGACAGTGGTAGTTATTTTGATTAGACCGTTCAAACGAACTCTGCAGCTTTATAATGTGACTACAGATTTTTATTACACTTACTTTTATCTAGGTAGGTATAGGTATTATCAGATTTATCAGACAAACTAACTCTTCTTTATTTTATTTGACTATTGTAAGTTGTGTATCAGAGTTGCGAGGTTTTAGTAGCTCTATTGCTATTACTGAGACAAAATATACATAATGTTTGTTTCCCTAACTCTTCTTCCAGTCACTTAGGTTTATGACCTTAAAGATCTTGCGAGGTGACCGATAATTAAGTAGCAGATATTCTACAATCCCTTAACCTGTGACGTTGTTCCAGCGTGTCGGAGGACGGCAGCGGGCGCTGGGCGCTGCGCAACGTGGAGCGCGGGTACTTCCTGGGCTCCAGCTCCGACAAGCTCACCTGCACCGCCAAGGTGCCCGGCGACGCCGAGCTCTGGCACGTGCATCTCGCCGCGCGCCCACAGGTGACTACACCAGCAATGCTTTTGTCCAACTGTAGAGGGCGTATCTTCAGCCGCGCGCCCACAGGTGACCCGGCATCCACGGCCTTGTCCTACTGTTGAGGACGTAGCATCAACCCTTTGATTGCCGCAGGTTACGGGTCGCTCCTGCTAACTAAGGCAGTTTGGTCCTCTGCTCTTGTCGAGTTGGTGGAGATGAAGATAGGTGAAACTTCACACAAGTTAACTTGAATGGCTGATACAGGGCAATAATAATGTTAAATTATTTCTAAATCATTTAAGTAGATAATTGAAGCGTTCATAGCCCGTCGATCCTAAGATTTCTAAGTGCTCGACAAAGTGAAGTATTAAGTCGGAGTTGGATGAGACTCCTAGTGATAAAATTTTCAGAGTATGGAATGCTTCAAAGGGTAGATAAAGCCGTCGGTCATAAAATAAATAATGTTTATTCATAATGTATCATTTTCCGTGAGTACGGTTTGCATTAGACATAAATAAGGGTGGCTCGTGAACTCGTTATGGGGTTATTTACATCAAAAGGTTGCTGTCAGTTTTTACGATCGATATGACATCATTATGTGAAAATGTAATGCAGTTGGCATTACATTTTAGACAAGCCACCTGATTTACATCGGTAAAGATAAACACTATATTTTGTCCCACTTGCATAATGCATCACATCCATACCATAGTCATGTCCAGTTGTGATCAATCATTCGGTATTCATCTTAGACCCGATGTTTCATTATTATTATTCTCATGCTGAGACGACATGCTAAAGTACATAAAGGGTTAATAAATTCTGCCAGCATATTGACCGTATATGCGACCAGCATCGAACACCACATAAATACATAGAGAAAAACAAATCAAATAAATAATTTATTTGTTGTGAAATGAAATTTATATTTATCCGTTATCTCCACAACGTGACATGACTTATGCTTTGACATGGAAGGAGAAAGGCGACATGATAATAATGTAGTCCGCTCGTAAAGACGTATCGTGAAATTACCAAACGCTAGTTTTTGGTCTTTGCGTCGATTACGCGAGATTCAGAAAACGGCTAAACATAAAATTATCCCAAAGGATCCATCTATATCTCCGGGATAAAAAGGATCCAATGTCCTTCACAGGTTCTCCAACTATCTCCATAAGAAATTGGTTTAGCGGATCAATCGTGAAAGGAAGGATAGACAGACATACAGAGTTGGCTTCGTATTTATTATTTCATGAAGTGCTCACATATTTTCATGAATTCTCAATCGTAAATGTCGTTGAAACATTATCGTCAACGAGATTATCTGCAACGGTTCGTCAATAATATATGAAATCCCGTTATGTAGTTACCTGTGGGATTTATTCTATATAGTATTCGTCGCATATGCGTGTATGTCAAACAACAATTTATCATTTCGTGAATCGTGAGCGTATTATAATAAGTGGTTGAATATTTCATGATAATGTCAATTTAACGATCCGCCCCCGACAGAAATGTGGCTTCACCCCAATAACGGCCCATTGCGGGACACGAGTCTCTACCCGTAATTGAGAATGCTTCGATCGAACTTCACCGCGTTAGTATAATAATAATAACAAATTGTGAAATTATAATTGTCAAACAATCTTTCATCCACATGTTTATCAACTTAGGGCTTTATTTACCAAAAACGTTGGAACGGGTGTTCCACTATCACTTACCGTAACTCTAACTAAAATTTTATTGTGTCTCCTTTGAATTCAATAAAATTTCAAAAAACCATATTTTACACCCATGTGGAATACGAAAAAGCCCATCGCGGATGTCTACTAACTATAAACTATCTCTCTGCTAAATTTCATACGTCCCGAGGACTTAGATTTTCCGTGATAACTGATAATCCTTCACTTTACAATATTTAAGTACATTTTCAAATGTATTCATTAGGAATTAAAAGTTGTACATGTAAATCATGAAAACCCATTCCATTTGTTGCTAAAATTCCTTTGTTGTGGACAAGACTTCAGTCGAATATGTCATTGTTCATTGATGCCATTGAATATCTGACTATTCAATATTGGCAAGCACGACGGCAGAACGAAAGCAACAACAGTACCTTTTGAAATGATACACAGACATGGACAGTCGGCGACGTTTGCATGATATTTACGCGTCGGTCACGACTTGGCACGGACATTCCACAGGGCGTGCTGCAGCAGTCATGTACCGCGGTCCGCGACATATCGCCATCAGATTAAACCGGTGACAACGACTCCATTTGATGCTGTTATGATGTGTTGTTAAACAAGCTGAAATATTTCTTTACTTATCTATTTGCACTTTATTTTTTAATCTCCTAAATAAGAAATAAACTCGATGCATAGTCGTGGTGTATGGATAATCATGCAAAGAAGAGAAATGCAAATGAAAAAAAGTTAATTCCATATTTTTTGCGTGTAATATGCAAGAAGTGGAGTTGTATTTTTTTTTTCAGTGTCTAAAGAAAAGCTAAATATAATATTTTAATCCGGACAAAACTGGTCGTAGGCTATTAGTTAGAACCAGCTTAACCTTTGTATTGAGGGCAAAAAGTGGGTGAAACCGCGCATCTTGTTACACGACAGTAGCTAGTAGTAATAAATAAAGACCAGTGGTTAAGAGCGAAATCCGACACGAGAACAATATCAAAACCTTGAGTAGGCCGCGCAACGTTTTGATTCACTAACTGCTTTGACGTTTTGAGATCTTAGTAAACGCATTGTGGCAACTGGCAACCTCTTTTCGAGAGAACAATCTTCTACAGCGTTTTGTGGAATTTGAACTCGTAAATGCATTGTGGCAACCTCTTTTCGAGAGAACAATCTTCTACGTTTTGTGGAATTT
>DWJQ01000140.1:0-17943 GCA_018248915.1 Hesperia meskei straton | reverse complement strand
TATTTACTCTTTGGTAAAGGAACATTTCCAATCTTAATGATAAAAAGTAAATGAAACCTAAACTATGTATTGGCTTTTAAAATGTGAGTCCTTTTCTGTGTTATTTACTCTTTGGTAAAGGAACATTTCCAATCTTAATGATAAAAAGTAAATGAAACCTAAACTATGTATTGGCTTTTAAAATGTGAGTCCTTTTCTGTGTTATTTACTCTTTGGTAAAGGAACATTTCCAATCTTAATGATAAAAAGTAAATGAAACCTAAACTATGTATTGGCTTTATGTTTATTTTAATATTAATTATTGCGTTAATTTTTAATTTGTACTTATATCCAGGTGTTTTCCTACCATGCTTCATTTCGTCTACGACTTCTCTTTTTGACAATATGGTTTTAATGTTTATTGATTCCACTTTTATGTATTACTGTTTTCAAAATTTGTTTAATGTGTTTATCGAATTATTGTACTTTCTGTTGACGGGCTAAAATCAGGAAACAAAATAAGAAAATAGTAGGAGGTAATGAGGAGTTATTAAAGACTTGACTACGTTGCTGAAGGTACTAAATGCTAATAGTTTTTTCCTAATTTACCTAATAATTTTAACAATCAATATTATAATTAATAACATTATCAAAATATATTAAACCTATTCCTGTGCATTTATGATTTTTAATTAACTTATGGTATTTTATTCAGCAGTCAGCAGTACCTACATAATCTCAGTCCACGAAACTGAGTCAGAATATCGACGTACAAAATACACATCAAAAGTACCCGTAAAATAACGCCAGTGCAGTAAAAGTACACACCAACTTATATATCTACCTATACTGACTGCATGATCGAAACATGTATCTACATATCGCACTCCCCTACAATATTACCAATCAAGTCGATACATTGTTTTCCATGAAAAGCGAACGAGAATCTCTTTTATATTGGCAAATAAATCCCATTTTAAACTCAACTGGGATAGTAAATAAAATAAAGGGACTTTTCGTGTTTCATTCCACCGAGAGCGAGCTCGTAGTCATTCCTCCGTTTTATTTTTATGAAGATATGTTGCTTCGCAGATGAGACGCCAGCGAACGGCTTTACTCAGGACAAATATTCTTTTTTAGTTCCAATTCTTATACTTATTACTTTTTCAGCTTGAAGCTCAACCGATATTGGATTCTAAATGATTGGGTTTCAACTAGGCGTTTGGTGCGAATTGAGACTGGTGAGGAGGCGATTCAATAGGGGCTTCAAAGATTGTTCGAATGCTTAATATGTTTAAACACAGGATCGGGACGATAATTTCGGTTTAAGGTATCGTAAAGAAAAATTTTACTGACCTTTTTAATGTGTTTAACCAATAAATAATTGAATTTGATTACCTACTTAGAGCAAATTTTCACGAACCTATACATAATTACTTTTAATAATTCTAATTAATGCACCTCATAGGTAATTAGTTATGTCGGAAAACTTAAAAGTAGGTATAGTGTAACTTCTAACAGCCACCGCTCAACCACTTTGACACCACCACCAGATTCCATTTCTGATTCTGAATCAGCCTTACATTGGGTATATGTGATGCAATAGGAAATTAGCTGGCGGACACTTAAAAAGATGGCCATTAAATGCTAATTAATACTTAGATAATTAGATACCCCAATGCCATAATAAACCCTGTTTGATTCGAAACATACTTACCTATAAGCTACTTTGTTGTTTAAAAAGCCATCTAACCATAAAATAAAATTTACCAATCGTACCTATAAGCAAGACACTCTTTTGTTTGAACTTTGTTGGTATCACTGAAACTTATTTGCCCGATTTTCTCTTAGTGTCGCTAAAATCCAAAAAAAACATGCAATTATGCGGTACTAAAAATCGGAGGCGCACGTGTCACGTTCGAAATTCAAAATCGATGAGTTTATTTATGGCGGTCGCGAAAAAAGGAGCCGATGAGCGTGTAACGCGGGCTCGAAGCGTGACGGTGTGGGCTCGCCAGCAGCTCCACGTTTCATCGGCTTGTATACAAAATTAGGGATTATTCACCGCCCTCGCTGACACGCAATTTTCTTTATTCCGTCGTGACACGACATGTCCGATACGTCAGTGAGACGCAATACGAAATGTACGGCAGCATACGTTTTTGAGACGCAACAAATTTTCAAAATGTGAAGAAGAAAAATGCAAATTGATTAGTCCAACCAACTATTTTATAAACTTTACGTATGTGTATGATACAATTACATAAAAAAACATGACATTGGCATTTAATCTAGTTCATCATCATTAGAACATTAAATCGTAACCAATCGTAGTCGAAGTGTTGGGTTAAGCTTAGATTTATTTCATCTACATATATAGGTACCTACTACGTTAACTGTAAATGGCAATCCAACCAAAGTCCAACATCTCTTCAATTGCAAATTGTACACGAATGTACACGAATTAAGTTTTTTTAAATAAAATGATAAAATAATCTTTATTAATCAATTTTTATTAATCAATCATCTCTTCAAAAAGTTTTGGTCCGAAGATAATGCTGAAACCTATTCTTATCACTGCTTTACATAGACTCTACCTTCTAAATTCCACAGTTTCCTTGCTTTCAGCTTCAATCCGTTAAGTAAAGATTGCCTTCGATTTTGAGTAAAAAAAATTAATCAGACATGCCTTTTTTAAGTGCTTCAGTCATTACATGCACCTCAATATATTAAGAATGGGCAATTATCACTTACAAATTAGCTTATTGTATCACAACGAATGTCGGCCAATCAAACGTGACATTGCAGGGGTAGACAACGATCGGCAGAACTAATCGGATAGTTTTTACAAACACATCAATATCGGATTACGCACCCCTGAATGTTTAGTGACGCAATTAGTCACGTAGGGATGGGGGCGTAAACTTGTCCGTTGTGTAAACTTTTGAGGATGCTCTACTTTCAATTTTAAACATTACAGAAAAAAGCGTATATTCAAATATTGTTAAGAAAAATTGTATTTGACGATGAATTTATTATGATAACCAAAAAAATGAAATAAACATAATTAAGTATTTTCAGATAAATATAAATATTAAGTCAAATTAAAGTAGGTACCTATAACATGATTAGTAAAAATATTAATTAATACTGTGTATTGATTTATTAATTTTAGATACAAGTAAAAAAACTTTACTAACACTTTAATTTTAGCTGCAAAAACTACCGAAATAATTACAGAGGTTATGGGCACGTGGTAATAAAAAAGGGATGAAATCTTCTAATTTTAATTTTATTATTAGTCACACTGAGGGACACGTATCTACTAGGTACACAAAACTTTATGAAACTGAAAGTTGCTCTACTTATTATATTGTCATTAAAATTTCTGTTATGTTGCAGAAATATTTATACTTAAGTAAAGAGACAATGTTTTATAGAAAGAAAAAGTTGTAAGCAATGCACAGATTTTCGCGCATTTTTGTAAGATTGACGTTTTGCAAAAAAACATTTTTTGACTTATTAATCAGAAAAAGCTCAATAATATGTAAAAATATTTAGCATAATACTCTTTATTTTACATTTACCAGCATAGTACAGTGCAACATTATAACAATAAAAAACTTCGGACACATGAGACGAGCCCGCCACACTGGCTAACGATCCATCACCGCCACACAAAAAACCGGCTACGGTAATCATTTAAAGTCGATACCGATGAATCAAGTTGCAGAGCGGCGCCGTCCCTCTCTATCATTCATGAACCCTATTGCCCTCCCTCTCTTGGCATAAAAACTATCCCCAAAATCATTGAGGCATTATATTGCGATGATTAGAACGCACTTGCTATTCCCGCCATTGAATTTAAATGGGGGATTAAAAAGCTGCGCATTCCATTTATTAAAACTCTATTGTGCGTTACTTCATTAGTCAATTGCTGTCATCAGTGCGCTTTTGTTGTGACGCCATCGCCACTTTTTTATTTTTACGAATAATGGTCATCACTAGTTTTTGTTTGATTTGTTTTTTTAGAGATTTTCCTTGTAAATGTTTGGGGGTTTATACCTATTTCTTCGGCGATTTATAAATTTAACATTCTAACATGTTTTACGTGACGTTTCCTGGACATAACCGGTAATTTTAATTAAGTGTAGGTTTTTGTCTTATTCAGTGTCCTACATTGGCTACACATTTCTGATACAATTAACTGTTAAACATTTGAATATTTCCTGTGAACAGTTCCCAAATATGTTATGATAAGTTACGAGGAACGGTAAAAATCTAAGCAATGACATACCAATGGTATCGTTATTTTATAATTAACTGGTCTTGTGTTACCTAATTTTTAACGCGTAAACCAACGAAAAGATTCCAGGAAAAGGTATCCCAGATTTGCACATGTATGGTAAAAATCCTATCAGTTTTGCGTGTAATATTGGCTTCGAGGGCTTATCCATCGAAGATTGTTCCCATATCCCACGATTTTTATAAAATAGGCGAAAAACACGTTTCGTGGCTTTAATTTTAAATTGAGCAGGTTTTTGCGGAATCTTGCCAAATCCTCCTTCGTTGATTTTACCGGTGTCGGCGGTTTTTTTATATCGCTGGTGCTAACCCCGAGAATCTTCTTATGTTCATCGGCAAAAATGAGAAACTAATTATGTGGGATTCTGATGCTTACCTACAACGCTTACTCAACATTTCCTTTCAATAATGCGAGGCTTTACCTTCAATAAGGATGTAAACTTATTACCTACCAGCTTCGTATGGTTAACGTGTAGGTATTCTGTAATATTTCCACATAGATTAATAGAAAAACTATCTAAAAAGCCAAGACAAGTCTTTTTTCGGATTATTAAATTCACCGCAAATTTTTAGCGTCTACTTAATTATATTTAAGTAGGTATGTACCTATTTATTAAACAATTTTTACTTTATTTACGTCCTGGGGTAATAATTGCAGGATTATTCTGCTTTTGTTTAAATTTGATGATATTTTTTCCAATACATCATGGGCGAATCCAGGTTTCGTTTAAATTTTGCATACTGTGTAAATATTTTTCATAAAATTATCGTTTCATTTATTACTGAGAGTTCAAACACCGACCGCGATGTTGGTAAAAAAAACTGAAAATTGCAAAAGATAATCTTGACCTGATCCAACGTCGATTAATGAATGACAATTGTTATCATGATTTTAATTTGATTTATAGAGTAATAAATCATTGGCGTAATCCCCAAAACTTGTTACACATTTTATCTTTATCGGTACTACCTACATTCTGTTCATCACAAAAGTCACGAGGATGGTTTCACTACAATAGGTACGTGATGCCAAGAGACGGGAAAAATGTAATCAATGATTACTAATCATGATTGCAGATTACAGTTAAGTCTGGGGTCCCGGAAATTTTGAAGACGCATTAAATCTTCCAATCCATATTTGGGCAACGTGAAGACCGCTTCTAGCATCGTCAATTCCGTGAAAAGCTCTGCTACAGTAGACCGCTGATTTAACGTGAACACCAGTTCTCTAGAACATCAGAGTGGAAGCAAAGTAATTTTCGTGATGCCGAATTTCTGAACAGGGTTCATAAAGCGAGATGGTGTCACATCGAAACCCGAATGCACCGTATGCTCGTGCCACGGCGCCCTTATCCCATCAAATATTTGTTCTGTACTCGGTGTGTTTAGTGCGTGTCTCGACAGATTATAAACTTTATCTCGACGCGCCTAAATCTGACCCGTGACAGTGGCAGGTCCGCGTGGCAGCCGCGGGTGAGCTACGAATATACTCAATTTTAAATGATGAAATATGTGAGAGAAGGTATAATCTGATAACGCGTAACTCGGACGATCAGAGAAATCGGATTGAAGCGTCACTCTGAATATACTTAATTAAAGCTAAGTTTGAATCTCTTTACAGTTCTTCTGGTATTAGAACATCACTGCTTTAACACTTTAACCGCAAAGTACAACTGGGTGAATTCAATATAAATTCGACATTATGTTGCTTACGTACCTAATGGCAATTTGAGTTATACGCATCATTTGCTGTAGCTCTATAAAATTAGCTTACTGCTACCACTTTTTAATCACAGAGGCGCTAAGAACGCAAATGTTGAACTTTATGGCATAAAATTTGAGATAGGTAACAGATATCTCATACAATAAACTAGTCATAATAACAATAACAACGAATGTCGCTTATTTTTGTCAAACGCGACGTATAGCAATAAATTGTGTAGCACAGATATTACTCGTCATTATCAGATAATTTCGATAAACACACCGTAATTCAGATTCGTTTTACAATTCGGTGTTGTAAATTACCCGTTAATTACGATAAATATTATCTTGGCCTTGTTGAAAATTCCTAGTTTGTGTCAGTGTTTAATAAGAAATAAAATATCATTCAACAACAAGCATGGGTCGATTCAGACATATCAGTGAAGTCTCAGTTTTTGTCAGTGCAGTGTCAGTGCTGACAATGTTGAGAATGTATGAAAGATTTGCCGGAACTGTGACGGAACGGTGACTTCACTGATATATGTGAATCGTCCCTAATCAAATCACTCTTTTCATGTCACATGACGTTTTTTGAGGTTTATACTGTTTATAGCCTAATAACTAGTACTTATTAAATAAACTGTAAAAAAAACTCCTGACTAAGAAAATCTTTTAATAAGCTGATGATCGCCCGAACAGATTGTCATAATATACCTAAAGCTAAAATAACTAATTTTTCACTCAATAATTCAATTTCCTGCCAAAGAATATAGTTCAAAACCATCACATTTGGCTTTCGATGAAAAATCCGCACTCAAATCGATTCGTTCGGTTGCAGGTTAGGTAATCACATCGTTTAATGTGCACATCACAATATCTTTTCAATTAACTTTAAACAGTAATTACAGGACTGCATGTCTTATTGTTATAACAGCAAAGACTACCAGACAAAATAACAAGCGTAAATAAACATTGAAAAAATGTAGAATAGTAAGTACTTGATCAATAAATGAAAACTTTTAAAATATAAATGCTTGTACCTACATAATTAGTAGAATATATATACGCTTTAAGTTTAAGGTATAGCTACTTATCTTTCGGTTTCAAAAATGGCGGACTTACAACCTAAAAGTCTCCTCTACCATGGCTCTACCAGTCAACTCTTTGTCTACCTGAGAAGCTCTGATAAATGGCAACTGGCAATAAATGGTCTAGTAAATCAAGTATCACTTTATTATCGTCAGGGATAACTTTAAAGGCTTGGGAAGCAACTGTTTATTAATACAAAACACATTATATTTGTGTTCCCACAAGCTTGAATATCACTAAGATTGCTAAACGCTACATTTCATTATCGACCTGACTCTTTGACATCTAATTCGCATACCACAAAATTCTATGAATTCAAAGCGGTATCCATAGAAGATTCGATTTATTGGTACAAAAACAAGGAACATGTACAAAAACCCGGTGCCACTCTGTCTGCCCCACAGTGATCCTACGGGACTATTAAATATTTTTTGTCACAAAAAAAATGTCAAACCTCTGACATATGAACACCCGGACAGACACATTGGCGCTTCCCTTTGCTACGTGACTTTTATTAACATTGCTAATCGTCTTTGTTATCTGTGTAAAAAATAGATTAAATTACTTAGATAAAGTTTATTTATCTTTTGTGTATTTTTTACATATTTTTTTGTTAGTAGGGGATTGTGGTGGTAGGAGAGTTATTTGATGGAGAATTAAAGGTTCGATGCAAAAATACAAGATACACGTGTGCATATCAACCATGCACACCTATTAAGTTATCTCGAAGCCGATAGGGAACAGAAACGTTATCAGATAGAAGCAAAATATTGATACTACTCGTCTGGTAATGTATGGCCAACAAACCTGCTATTAAATTTCTCCTTAATATTTACGGAGGTGTAGAGTATAATATTTGAACGCTTTAAAGTTACAAACTAGTACGTTTACTTACTTAATATTTTGAGGATCATACCTATAAATATTATAATTACACTTATTAACTTTACGCTATGATTTATCTCAACACTTCTAAAGGCTTTGAATACCGGCTATTTAAATCACAAAAGTTGAAAAAAGCAAACACTAGGTAGATAAATACGATGCGAACTAATATAAATTGTATTCTGACTGCCAGATTTAAATCCTTAAAATTAATACAAATAAATGTCTGAGTAATTGAATTGTTTTGCCAGCTTGTTACAATAAGCATCCATACTCGTAATTTCAATAACATTTCTAAATCAATATAAAAAATCTGTATGCAAACTTTTTACCAAATTCGGGAATCGCCTACATCAAAGCTTAGCGAAGGCGCGAAGCAGAGGCGTGACCGTATTCAGCACGCCAGATGTCAAGGCATCCGCCCTGATCGCGAAAAAAGTGAAGAAGGCGTGGTGGCAATAAATTTTGTCAAAATACACTTCCCATAGCTCCCCATTAGAATAACAGAACAAATCGTTTTAATTTGTTAACAGCCGTCCCGAATGGGTGTCACATGTCGCGCGTCGGTGATCGCGAGGTGCGCTATAAATTGTTTAGTCTCGCCTTTACTAATTGCCGATGACAAAGTTTAATAGCCCGAGCACATGTCTACCGGTGTTTAGTGAAAAATCGAGACGTTAGATGAGAATTAGACGGATATACAAAAATGCGTCGGAGAATTTGTTCGGTGAAAGTTTTCTTATTGCTTACCTAATACTTGATAGACATAAATATAAGTTGTTTTAACTTAACATTGCTTAATATAATTACAATTTATTGTAATAGTGACACTAAATGGCCTAAATAAAAATAGATGAACTTAGATTTTGCTCAAAGGAATAAATACTATATTATTTCCGGTCGTCTTTTTTCTCATGCTGCAAGGGTATTAAAGACCCATCAATTTTATTTCTTAAGTTAATGATCGTCTAAGTGTTAGAATCAGTATTTTGAACAGGGAATTTTAAAATTTTTGTTGTGTTCATTTTAATTTTTCATTGTCCAATTAACTTATTAATTATGTTGTGTTAAAAAAAGACTTCAACTTGAAATTACAGTCACAAACCAGCCAGGTGTAAAGTTCTCAATAACACAAATTAACCAACTCAAGGTAACTGCTATTACTGCTCAGTGATTTGAGAAGTTTCCTGGACTGTCTTTCCCCTTTCATTATTTAGTACCTAATACATACCTATTTGTATTTTGTATGTGATTATTTCTGGTGTACAAATAAAGAGTTTATCTATCTATCTACCTATTAATTTATTTTGATTAATTGGAATCTATCAACAAAAGGGCAAACGGTAGCACACACAGCGTGATTCAACTTATTGACAATAAGTCATCGGTTCAAACACACAATATTTACAGTTCGCGTGATTGATAGTGGCTGACATATGGGCTAACCCTTGCACGTACCCATCTGTCGCGATGTGGCGATACCCTTACTGGTCAGCATTTCGCATCCTTGTCCCATTTCCTTTTGATAAATGACCCGGTTCACACACATTAGGGGACTCTTGGTTGTTGCAGTAGGTAAGAAAGTTTAATAACCGTTGAGAGATCCAACAGAATAGACATACTGTAAAAGTATCAGGTGTTTTGTGATGTATTCTTCATCAGGCTGAAAATCTTACTTTTTGTTTTGACATTTTTTAGATTTTAGCTTTACTTGGCTTGTGATCATTTGATTCCAATAAAATGTTTAAAGATATGTACTAATTGGTAGGAACACACAGGAGGTTTTCCATAGCCCCGGATATCTGCACAGGATGTCAGTGAATACGTCGACATAACTTGTATCACTCCAGACTCATTGACATTGAGATTGAAGAAATCGAAGAAAAGATCGAAATATTAGCTACGAAGAGAAGTATAGAAGCCTACAGTCAAGTCGTCAATGATTTTTATGTGCGGGCAATAACGACGTTTTATTAGCTCCTTGGCAATATAATCAAAAAACAATGTCCATATCTCGTGTATAATATTACTTTTCGTTTATTCCCTTTTATTCATCGCCATAAAAGGGCAGAGTAACGGTCGGTACAGAGCACATATTGTATGAAAGGTATACATCGGCGTCGGGGTAATAAATCTTTTTATTTTATGACAAATTGTTGTCTGATGCTCGGTTGCCCTCGCGGCTACAATGCGTCTAGAACAAATAGCAACAGAATCGTCCGTGATAGCCAAATACTGTACAATGTGTAACATACGTAAACACAAACACAATGATAATGCCCCTTTGTGACGACGCTTTGCCGCAATTACATAAAATATACCATTGTCACTGTAATTTATGAGTCATAGGGCGTAACTCTGTTTTGCCAAAGATTTTCGATTTTTACTTTTTGTGGACCAGTTAATGTTTTTTTTTCTAGCCCTAACGGGATACCATCTTTAAAAAAGTAAAATCAATCTTACTGTGTCAGAAAATTAGGTATTCATGGACTAATTATTATTATTTAGTTAACGTTTACAAGCTATGAACATACAATATAAAGGTACATCTTTATTTTATTTGTAAATATTGTTAACGAAATTTTATGTTTCATTAAAATGTTTTTTACTCTAAGCCTTAGAAGACATCATTGGACTTTTCAAGGAGGTATTTTACGCCCACTATTGTTTTAATTTGCTACGGTCATAGTTATGCCTATTTTGAAAGGATTTTCCTCGTACAATTTGAAATACGTAGGTACTGTTAGCTTTCAGTTCCAATAAAGCTTCATAACACCAGCTTTATTAGAATTGCAAAACTGACGCGGCGTTTGTTACGTTGACATGGTGTGATATATGACGCGAGACAATAGATGATGCCGCTTATGTTACGCCTCTAATTATAATGTTATGACTTCACAATATTTCCTGGCTGTTATTGTTAAGGTATAGTCGTTTATAAGGTAAATGTATAATGTGAAATATGTATCAGTCATCTAATTTTCCACCATAATCTGTTATTGTTAGGAAGATATTAATATCTAGTTGTATAAGTTATATTGACGTTTTACCTTAGTGCTAAGGTATCTGAAGCAAGTGATAAGTAGGTATTAATATTAAAAATAAATAAAAATTGGTATATTTGCACTTAAAATAAATGATAACCTAATTCCCAGAAAATTTTCTAAAATTAGGTTTCCCTATACTGACTTGGAAACTTTACAACCTCATTCGTTGGAACTAAATAATAAAATAAACATATAACACGAAATCACAGGGGTACACTCGTGCAGATTTAATATATTTCCGCCCCCAGACGTATCGCGGGTGTAATATTGTAATCGCCATAAAATCTATATCACCGCACTAATATATTTATGACATTACAGCTCCCACTAATATTTATGCAAATTGAAAATGTACAGAATGGCATCGTTTACGCCACCCTAATCTCCAGCGTGGAGTAAAAAGACATATGTCAGATACGACTTTCTTTTATATTCGAGTAGACAGCTGCTATGCTGAATGTAGACATTTACAGGCAAAGCTAAATAGGTAAGTCTTCTAAAAATATGCCCAGTATTAAATAACTTTCAGAGAAGAAACGAAAAGACAAGCATGGCACAACTTTCCTTGAAAATGTAGAAATCGCTAGCTAAGTGACGTTTATGGATATATCTATGTATTAGGTAGGTACATTAATACAAGAAAAATATCCTGAGACGTTACGTACTTACAATAAGGCGATTTACGTCAACGTAGGTAGACAAGTGTACTTTACCATTAGCAAATGATACAAAGTTGATTACAGTTTCAAGAATATGCGAAACATTGTTGTTACACACAGTAGGTCATAAGTATACATACATATACGTGTTACAAGTACGTAAGGACTCTTTCTTAAATCTTGTAAACATCGTAGTCGAATCAAGTTTTGCTTCATACACTTTGTTTCAATGAGCATTTTATTATTACACTTGAATTATACTTGTTATCCTCTTAACTGCCCTAACTCTTTACAGTCAAACAGCACAACAAACAAATCATAACACTGCTAACGTAATAACTATAAGTCAACCACATCGAAAGAGCACCCCATTCGACTTGTCGTCACACTGGATATAACATACCGAAAGTAATTTGTGTCCATATGGGACCGTGATTGCCTTACACTTTCACCCCCGGCCGACCAAATGGTCTTTTGGTGGCCAATTTCCACCCCCAAGTCAATTTCTAAGATCTCTTTAACATTGCAATATACGACATTTGTATGTGGTTCGGAAGGGACGCCCGCGTAAAGATATTATTACTTGCGAAGGGTTAATTTGCAAAAGAAAATTACTTTTTTTAACAACTTACAGTTTTCATTGTGTTGTGTTTTAAATTTAATTGTTTATTGGTTTACACGGTTTTTGAAATATGAAGTGGGGATCACTAAAAATATTATGTGCTCTTTTCGTATTTCACCAGTTCTTTAGCAATGCGTACCTACTGACATAAATACGAATTTTGATATAGACGAGACCATAAACAAATTATAACCCTATTAATCTTAAAACTAGAAATAAAGAATATAAACCTGAATTTAACAAATTTCTTGCAAAGAAGCACACAATTGTGTGCATCCTTCCGTAATGGGATACATACCTACCTCAGTCAAAACTCCTTTACGAATTTATTAACCTTCAGCATTTTTCAATTTATTTCTTAATCGCCTAATAACCCCTCGGAGAACTATTGCAAGTCTCAGGTGGTCGGTAATTTGCTTGTGGCTGCGGTAGAAGGGTTACACTTGATTTATCCAGACAGTAACGCGCGCTTTGGGACGCACTATTTCTCCCCACGCGCCTCTCGCGAACATAAACACTAATTTATCTGACCGCGAATTAATTTCGTGACGCAAGTACAACATTGCAGTGACCCGAACTATACCACGAACTATCCAATAGTCTCAACGCAACAACAAAATTCCATAAATAACGTGAATAATATTACTTTGCAATATTTTATCTTTCACGACTGTAGGGTAATAAAGTTCATGAAGAAAACTGATGACCTTGAAACTACGACGTCTACGTAAGCAACAAACAAAAGAACACCCGCAGCATACGTGTCATGCCGTGCTACAATAACGAAACATGAAAAATTTCCAGACGCCCACATCAGACTGATAAATGGCTTCCGAAAATCCAAAAGGAAGTTACAGCTTACTTGGGATTTGGTCTAGAACCTCTCACGTCCCATAACTGCTGCACTCCGCTTTATTACAATTACCATAAGCCTCAAAGTCCCGCACTCCACGCCCGCTACTCCCGACTTCATCATTTTGAACCTACTTTCTAGAGCGGTAAGACGGTTATTGCTTCGGTGAAATAGAAACCGCGTCTGCTTCGGAGTCCCGTCGAAGCCGCGAACAACTTTGTTGCTTACCCTAACAAACTTAAGATTCAAATTCTCGATGTGCCGGTCGGACGCGTAAAAGTAATGCGTCGTTCGTGCCTTCCGAACGGTCCACTCTTTACATTTATGTGTACGATATGTCGGCGGCTATTTGGAATACTAATTGGCCATGTCTGGGGACTCCCGAATAATATCTGTTTACTTCTTACAGATATGAACTTAAAGGAAAGTAGCAATATCTTTTATTTGATTTCCTAGTGGAAAATTGAGATGTCGATATATTTATAGATCTGAAACGGAACAGGTGAAATGCGTTATTAAATCCAGCCCTCGCCTTCGATGCTGCGTCGGTGCGGCTGGATGTTAGGACATGAATGGAAAACCAGCAAACCGCGAAACGATGATGAATCGCGTCGTAGAAAAGGGTCGTTAGAGCGAAACGGGCCTATGGATAGGAACTGTGCGCGAAGAGTGCTGGCATAGGGAAAATTAACGGATGCTCCCACGAATTTGTGTACGTTTTCAATGAAGGTTCTTTAACGGTAAAATAGGAATAAAATGGATCGGCCCTAATCCGCGGCCATTTATAATTCACACGCCATTAATTTGAGCGATAATTCATGACGGTGATGCGTTTTGATAGGTGGTAAATATTCTGTAGAGGTATATAACAGGTAGTCGGAGACGTAATCTATTGGCTGTCTTATCAACTTATAAGTACCTCTACTTGCTTACGCGATTTTTATGGACTTTCGTATCGGGCCAGTAAGTAATACCGTTTATCATTATTGGTGCTCGCGTCACGCGAAGGTCGCTCATTGTCACCATCAATTCTTACTTGAGTTGTAAAACTTGAGATTAAATAAGTACGTTGTCGCTGAAAAATCTATAACAAACGCTTCCGACGAGTGCTGATTGAATATACCTATTCTTATTGTTTGTTGTGACTACTTCAAAACATGAATTGTAAACAAATAAATTGAGTGATACTGAAGGAACAATAATTATAAACTTCTAAGTTTCAGTAATAACTAACAATGACGTAGGCACTGATTATTTTCTAAGTGATCAAGTATGAATGTTTGAATGCTATAAATTTTGCATGTTTTTGTACATTGTAACATGTATAAAGGCCTTCGCAGCCCATAATTGTCCCACTGTTGTAAGGTCCGTAGCCCACCAACCTGGCACAGTGCGGATTGGCGGACTTCACACGCATTTGAAAAAAATACTGGGATCTTACAGGCATGCATGCTTTGAGCAAGCCTTATGTGATGTTTTTCTTCACGGAAGTGTATAATGAATTTCTAATATGCAATTACTTTAAAAATTTGACGTGCATAATCCATACAAATAGTCACAAAAATAATGAAACTAAAGTTTTCATCCTCAAATTGAAATTGAGAATTTACCATTCTTGAATTTTCAGAAAATTATTCACGGTTTTATTATGTAGGTTCAATTTGTCGTTTATCTATGTTGTTTGAGTTATAAGATTGTATAGCTAAGTATAACTGGCCGCATATGAATAAGGTTACGGTATGTATGAGTAACATTCGGTGCCGGAAGCAAACACTCTACAGGTTCCGTCCGAGTTATCAGTTATTAAGCAGACGGCCAAATGATACACGGTGGTCTACGATAATGTTATCTCTACATTATTAAAATCTTAGTAATCTGTGGTAAAAACTGTAACTTTGTCTGTGTGTTGAAGATAGTAAACAATTTAATGAGGGTCTTTACCCAATCAATCGAAGCTAAAATGATAATTTTTAATGTCTGTCTGTATGTTTGTATGCGGGTCGTGATTTCATGCGTGAACTTTGATGCGGTTTTCATGCTGTAAATCTATGATGAACTCAGATGTTACAAGTAGAAACATTATGCCGTATTCGGATTTTTGTATTCAACAGTACTTTACTAAATTACGAGCTAATTTGTAATTCTGGCCAACGGAAAAAAAGTCCCGTTGGTCAGATTAGTCTGACTATCAATCTGACCAGTGGGCATAACCCAGTAAAGCGTAATACATCACAATTGTAAGAAATAATTTTCAAACTTTCACTCACAAATCAGTTTGGCACGAAAAGTGATTCGCCTATCAAGTCATATCATCTGATTTATGCACTATCCACTATTAGCATGTGTGCTACATTATTCTTTTGCAAAATTTTCCTTCCCTAGTATTAAGTTTACTGAAGTTAAAGAAACATAGTCCAAAACGTGTCCCTACGAGCAGATGTGGGAGTTTAATCATACTAGACAGCAGACACTTGACAACTTCCGAAGCTGGTTAAGTTGTAAAGCAGACGTTTAACTACTCGAGGTGGTCTCCAATTTACTGTCTGTCAGTAACTCAGTACAGTGTCTCAATAACTCGAACTTTCAACATTTTACTATTAAAATATAGAAAATGATAGTTACTGTCTATACGCTAGCATGATACCATAACGGTGATGACGATACTTATGAAGAGGAAAGTTTGTTAGTATCACTTACATATTTAAAAGAGAAAATTAACTTAGTGATTGACTGAGACTTGACTGATAGCCCAAACCATAAACGGCAATCTATGCTATCAGAAGTTAAAATTTCGTACCATGCTTCCTTTATTATGAAGGTTAGCATTATGAAAGGATTTTTGGAAATTTGCCCCTATCTTAAGGGATCAAGAGGGTTCTTTTTTATCCTCTTGGGTGGAAAAATAGAGACAAGTTAGTATAAAACTTCGTCATTTTCCATCCATCGAACATTCCCTATTTTTACAAGTACATAGTTATTTATAGATTTTACGATTATATTATCTGTTCGTTTGCATACGAATATTTTATTACCAATCGTAAACCTGTATTCGACAATTAAAGAAGATTTGAAAAAAGAACGACCAGAAATAATTTGAATTCCGTAAAAAACACAAAATGTTGTTTTACGTTTTGAAATTTCATGATGTAATGATGCCAATATTTCCAACGACATCTCCCGGGAAACGTCATTTTGCTAAGATCACTTAATTACTGTCGAGAGGATGACTAGATAAATGTATGCCCAGTGATGATATTTCTACCAACTTATCATAATTAGTTAGTTGCATCGACTCATTATTTTGAGTTATTGTAACTAATTAGTGTTATTAATTCTCGTTATAATTAGTCACTATCGTCGATAGTTCAGCCTATTTTCGAGATGCAATAACATGTAATAATTCAGTATGTTGATGCGTAGTAGGTCGTAGGTATTAAAACGAAAAATAAATATAAGGATCTATACGTAATTCTTGGAAAAGTATTGACTATTGTCTTATCAGATTTTTTATTATTTTTTTTAATGTGCCTTTTGTGATACCCTACTAAAAGTGGCTCTATGTCGTCTTATTAATTAATTGAGTTTGAATTTTAAAAATACACAATAATCTTTTTTTAACTTTATAAGTAAAAAGAAATTCAAGTGACTACCTTGAGTCCCCCAAAAACATTTATTTTTGAAAAAAATGATTGTCTTAGATATTTCTAAAGTAATATTTAAGTTTGATTAATGATTACCTACCTCAAAACTTTTTTATAAATAGCAGATGTATTCGGTTAACAAACATTACATAAGGGTGATTATTACCAAAGACATCATTGTTGCGCTGCCAGCCAAGCAAGAAAGGAAAATAAAGAACAAAGTAGTGATTCTCGAATCTCGAACTCCCTGCCAAGATACGACAAGATGTGTAGTTTTCAAACTGCTTTAAGTTGACTTATATAAAATTATAAACGGTCGATTTATTTACCGCGCAGAATATTTTACGATTAGAATGATTACGATTGTACAATATTTTGAGTAAAAAAGCTGTGTATAATTTCTGAAATACCTACTTGACTTAAAAATGACTACAAGTCTAGCGACCAAAGGTTGAGTCATAAATTTTATGAAGTTATCTATATTTACCCAGCGACTATCTGTCGTTAGTGTAATTACAACATTTTCTGTTTATATTGTTCACACACTTTTTAACCTCGGTAATTTACGACTTTACACCCGTGTCACCTGTTCGAGCTGAGGAGTAGTCATCACGACTATCACTGTCTATTGGAGAAGAAAATATCTCTCCATCTCTCCCTTTCTCTCACTTGTTATTTATATTTTCTTTTTCTATTACGATATGATCTAACACGCACTGCAAATCGACGTAGGTATGTCATAAATTTTTGAGAAATTTTCAGAGAGACTTCGCATTGTTATCTTCTTCTAAACAGTAAAAGTTTTTATGGACTTAATACCTACCTACGACTATTTTTCCGGACTGCGTCAGTAGGAGGGTTATGTTTTTCGAGTGTATGTATGTATGTACATTATGTTTGTATGTATGTCCATTTGTTTCTCGGGCCCCACAGCCCAAACGGTTGAACGGATTTCGACATAAATGAGGTATCGTTGAATTTGTCAGAACTGTGTTAGTATCATAGTCTATATGAATTTTCAAAATGGCGCCCGAAAGTGAAAGAAAAAGAGGGAATAATCTTGAGTTTTTTCTTATCTTAGCAATATGGGTATCAAATGAAAGATCGTGAAAAGACCTTTTCAAAAATATATATATCATATAACGTTTAGGCACACGTT
>DWJQ01000139.1:0-17957 GCA_018248915.1 Hesperia meskei straton | reverse complement strand
TCCAACAAGAAAAACGACTCTTGAAACTTTTCATTCCTATGTCTATGGAGGCCCATTTTCGATCTACCGTGCGGCGCAGTGCGCTGCGCGCGCATCCCCCGATATCGAATAGCCCAGTCATTTTCCTAACCTCAAACCCTCCGCGGAACAGCTGTTGTACAAACGTTCTGTGATAATTAAACGGCATCAACGTAATAACGCGTCGAGCTGATGATACGCGTCCACCCGCGCCGGTAGCTGTTACGAAATGTTTCAAAATTAGAATCGGCTTTATTTTTTTTCGGTTTACGGTTTTCATTCTTCATTCCATTCAGTTTTCGGCCAGTGCGGTTCGCGATGAGTCGTGTCTTCATGAAATCCTTTTAAATGTATCTTTTTGTTTAACTTTTTACGTTCGTATTTTGACTGGCTTCTCATCTATCGCTAATCCTTACTTACGATAATTTAATTTAATTTATTTTAATATTTACTAACTATCGTTAGGTTTCTTACACTAAGGCAGTTTTTGTGAAGTTTTAACGTAATCGTGTGAATCATGACTGTGTGGAGTGAACGATTAAAATAATAGTGTTGTGAAAGACAGTGCCACTGTGCTATAATGGAGGAGTACGAGTATGACTTCGCCTACGAGTGCCGGGTGGGTACCTCTACTAGCTGCTCTCATACCTATAATATAGAAAGACAGGGTACACCAAAAAGGAGTATGTACCCGCACTTACTTACTTAGCAACTTACTTACTTAGTTTACTTAAACTACGAGGTTTTCTTCCAGCATTTAATGTCAATGGCAGGTTTAACGTTCAGATACGCCGGGCGCGGTTCGGTACTGAGCTATGAGTGAACCCTATTGGCAATATTTTTCACGTATCCTCGTGCTTTTTAATCGATTATTGATAAACTGTAGTCGTGAACCCGTGGTACATATCCTCTCGATTCACTGCATCATCAAAGATAACCATGCCGGATCGTTGTTCAAAAGATACTGGGTTCGATTCCCAGAACGTCTGTTTTTGTCTTGATGCTAACAAAAAATTGACAGCTTACTGATTTTATTATTATGAACAGCATCAGGTTTATGTGATAGGAAAGAACCTCATTATTTTTATCGGTTTGCTAATTCCCGTTACTGAGACAAATTGTGAAAAGATTTGTAAGAGCAGCCAACTTAAACACAAACTAAAGTGCCAAAAGCTCTGGGTTAGGGATTCAAATTCAACGGATTCGGATTTCAAAAATGATAGCTAGCAACGTCCTTTGGCATGTCCCAGTTCGCCTTAATAATGACCGCACCTCTCTCTATCCACCAGCACACGAGCGGAATTGAATGGCCATATTTGTAAAACATGTTGCGTTGCAGCGATTTTTACTACATTGCACAACACGTACAGTTCTCGATAAAGTGTTTCTATCATTAGTACCTACCTACAATTGCCTACAATAGTACAATAATCGGATTTTCGGGGCAGATTTTCTAAAGGGTTAAACAACTTAAGTAGTTCATCCGAGATCTATGTAGGGGTAGATGTTCCCCTGTTTTCCTACCTGGTTACGCTCATGACAATCCCACCTGATGATTCATGGTAATTTCTTGATATTGCTGCAACATAATTACTACTTCTTCTTATAATATTATTGAAAGTTGCAAAGTAACCGTAACAATCGATATTTCTAATATTAAGAGGTTTTATGTACTTAGGAACTTCGACAAAATCTATCCAATCCAAGCACGTGTGGTTTATGTATCACCCAGTGTATTCCCAATGATAATGGACCAGTTAAATCGAAAATATTTTATTTTATATACGTGCCTTAAATAAAGTCCACGGTTCGATGCGTTTTTCAATAGTTTTTTTCTCGAGTATAACCGATACAAATTTTGATCGATTATCTCGTGACCTGGTCTCAAAGGTGATTGAATGTTGGCGTGGGGTTTTTAACGATAGCTGCAGCATTCTAGACTTAGTCTACAAAAGAAGGGAGTAAAATGTTTTGTTGTCGTTCGCAGCGGCTGGTGGAGGCCATGGCGCCACGCTCGGCGCGCTCGTTCCGCCAGGAGTTCAACATGCAGGACCTGGCCACCACCGAGCACACCTACACCTCGCACTTCACTACCGAGAAGTGAGTACATTGTGTTTACGGAAACAAGCATTTTATAATAAAGAGCCTTTTTATTTAGGAAACAAAGACACTTACTGTGTGTCTGATGGTGAGTAGAACTGAAGTCCAATTAAATATCGGTCACAAGGATTTTGCTACGAGTATTTTTATGTAGACCATCTTATTTATTTATTTAATTTAATTTATTTAATAGTTTATGTACACATGAAAAGAGTTTAAACATTTATGTTTAGAGTTTAAACAAGTTTATACAAAGTAAGGATGGCACAAAATTTTCATCTTAATTAAATATGAGCCTTAAGTATAAATCCGGCATAGACATTGGACCTTTTTTCTTTGGGAACGTTTCTCGTCAAGAACCTACCAGTAATTATTTACTTTGAAGAAGTTTATGGTTATAATGCATGTTAATTATTTAATAATTGATTATTATGTTTTAATTTAATTTAATTTTTCATACAGATATGTCAGGACCACGCATACAAAAGAGCTCGATAGTCATCTACCAATTAAATCAATGGCCAATGGCAAATTAAATTCGCCCAACTATGCAACGAAAACAGTCATAGGTGACGACGACCGACCCGACGTAAGAAATCTTAAACGAGTTCACAAAATGTACGAAGGTCCCAACATAATCGAGTCTAGAGGCATCATTCACCCCGAAACACGAGAAATATTGACCGTCGGTCAAGCGATCAGTATGAGAATTTTAGATGTACGCACCGGGAGATTACTCTCATCACCGGACACGAGGCAAACTATGACAATAGAACAAGCGGCGAAGGAAGGTCTTATCGATCCGAAACTTGCCGCTCGACTCACCGGTCCATGTGGTATGACCGAAGACGGGAATGAAGTCACACTACTTGAAGCCATCCAGAGGGAGCTATATGACGCTGAGCAAGGACTTTCAGACCCCGCAGAGAAGAGAATCAAGGTGACTGTTGAGGGTGAAAAACAGAGCACACAAGGAATGAGTATTTCGGATGCGTTGAACTGTGGCCAAGTCGACTTACAAAGGGGTCTTTATCGACTACAAAACGGCACCTACATCACCATAGCCGAAGCATACCAACGAGGCTATTTGATCTATAATGAGATAATCAAAATAAAATCAAGCGCTTTGTCTTTGTCTGACGCGATTAGCCAAGATTTAGTCGACAATACTGGTTGGATCTTGGACAGGAATTCGGGTGATAGATTCCAATTAGACGTTGCTATTAAAAATGAACTAATAAATCCAAACGTGAGAGAAATCGTTGATGCTAAAAACGATATAAAAATAACACTTACAGAAGCGATTGAAAAGAACATAATAAATACTAAACATTCCAAATACGTACACGGTATAACAAAAGAAAAAATGACTTTCAAGGATGCAGCGAGCAAACGATATATTTGTAAACCTATGACATTAAAAGACGTATGTGATAATAATTTAATGACTAATGACGGTAAAATTTTATCTCCAACTAATCGAATACCTTTGAATATTTTAGAAGCCATTTCTGCCGGAGTTTTAGATAGTGATAATGTAAAATGTGTAACCGACACCACAACAGGCCAGCTCCTTACTTTATCTGAAGCTTTAGGTGCTAGGATCATTCATACTGATAATAAGTTCCGTGACAACTTAACAGGTGAATTATGTACTATTCCAGAAGCAGTAGATCGCGGCCTTATCACATCAGTTTCGCAGCGATCAATTTTTGACATTGATGGTTTTAGGGACCCTAAAACAGGAGAATTTGTTTCTTTTAACTCTGCGTTAAGCAAAGGTAATATAAAATATGTAAATGGGGAAACCTTTCTTAAAGCTGAAAGTGGTGATTTTGTATATTTAGAGGACTGCACTAAAGTTTCAATTGTTCGCCCCGAGGTATTAGAAATGTTTAATAGGAAAATAGGAATCTTTGAAAATGGTAACGAATTGTCAGTTTTAGATGCCGTGTTTAAAAATATCCTCGATCCAAAAACTGGTCATTTACTAGATTCTAATAAAAAACCTGTTCCGTTTAATAAAGCGGTAGAAATTAATATGATAACACCTGAAGGTGCCGCTCTGTTAAATTCTCTTTTAAATATCACTTTAACTTTACAAACAGTTACAAAAACTGTTAAGAGGTACGTCACGGTAACTAATACTAACACTTCGCATCGATCAGAAACAATCATCACTTTTGCGGAAGCAGTGCGAAGGGGACTCATCGATGAAAGCACTCAAACATTTACCGATCCAACTACAGGTACAGTATTTCCTATACAACAAGCTTTGGATGAAGGATTATTAGGCGTTGAAAAAGATGAACCACGAGTGGCTATAATATCAGATCGAGTTACTAAAAGAGACTTGATCCCAGGTCAGGTAGTAGAACTTAAAATTACGAAAAAATCTTTTATAAAAGATCTTCCGCCTAGTCCAGAAAGTAAATTACAAAATGATAATAGGCCAGAAACCATGAAGAGCCCCGATTATGTTGTCCGCGAATCAGTCGAGCCTAGGGAAATAGTAACTCATGAATTTAAAACTAATACGTCAAAATCATTTACCAGTGAACCTTCAGTGACGTCATTGACAATTAAGAAAAATACTATTGAACTTCCAAGTGGTGGTTGGACATTGAAGGAAGCCATCCAACAAAATCTCTTTGATCCAGTAACTGGACAATTTATAATTCCAGGAACTGACAGGGTTTTAGACCTCAAAGAAGCAATAAGTTTAAATGTCATAAATCCTGAATCTGCTAAGGTTGTAGATCCTAAAACAAAAAAAGTTATCATTTTAGGCAAAGCTTTAGATCTGCATATTTTGGATAATGCGGGTCGTTACAAATACCAAACATATACGATTACAATGAAAGAAGCCTTAGAACGTAAATATATAACATTTGTCCATCTTTCGACAACTACTTCTACTCATAAAGTTATAACGATTACGTCAATTGCTGGTATGCCAGACAAAATGGAAATATCGGAGAATCAAGACGTTCCTCTTGAAAGGCTTGTTACTGATGAACATATTGAATTAGAACCCGTGCAAGTTAAACCTGGCGTAATATTTGACCCTTCTACAGCGTTAGTAATTTCAACAACATCAGGGGTTTCTGAAAATATCATTGAAGCTGTAAATCGGGGAGCTATCTCACCTGATGCTGTTAAAGTTTTAGACCCTAATGATAATAAATTAATTCCGCTTAAAGAAGGGTTAGATAAAGGTATCATTGATAAAGCCTCTGGTGACTATACTGACAAATCAGGAAAAAGGATAAGTCTAACTGACGCAGCAAAAGTAGGACTTGTTGCTGTTGTTGGTGCTCCTCTTGTTGCAGCGAGTAAAATCATTCAATTGGTGAAAAGTACAATGGTTGTGGATCCAAATACTGGAGAAGAGCTACCCATGGAGGTAGCTTATGAAAGAGGTTTAGTGGATAGAGATACTTATAATAAGTATGAAGATTCCATTAGGGATAGATCTCCCGATATGGATATTTCTCAAAGCAAAATTGAGCCACAAACCTCGAACCAAAGTTCAATGACGATATCTAAGATTACAAAAACTATGATTGTAGATCCAAACACTGGCGAGGAGCTAACATTCCAAGAAGCTAACAATAGAGGAATTACCGATCAGAGTACGTATGAAAAATATGCGAAATCGCTAAACGATACATCTTCAGGCCCCGAAAGCTTAACAGCTACTAAATCTAAAGTATCTAAAGGATTGGAAGCGGCTGTTTCAGAAGGCTTCATTACGGTAGAATCTATTCAAAGTAGTCTTTCAGCTGATAATCGTAAGAGAGAAAAGGATATTTCTAAAGTGATTGACTTAAACAAGGTTAGCCCTAATAAAAAACTAAAGTACGATACAGATGTTGTTGAAAAGCATATTTCTGGTACACCAGAAGACACAAAAACAGTTGTATTACAAAAACTTAGAAAACGCGTTATACCACCACAGGAAGCAGTTGAAAGAGGTTTGATTAATGAAACAACGGCTGAAGTTTTAGAAGCTGTAAAAACATTAAAAAATAAAGACGGCACTCCGATGACACTAGAACAGGCTTTAGATAATGGTTTGCTTAATAAAAAGGATGGTAAGGTTATCGACCCAGTACATGGTGAAGTGCTTAGTTTTGATGAAGCTATTAAAAGAGGAATATTGGACGCAGAGGGTCAAGATGAAGTATTAATACCAATTGTAAGGAGTCTTACTATTTCAGAAGTCATGGAACAAGGTTTATTTGATCAAAGTACAGGGAAAATAATTCACCCAGAAACAGGAAATCACTTGTCATTAAAAGAAGCAATTATTTGTGATATAGTTGATCCTCTGTCTATTATATCTTTATCGCCTACAACAAATATAACACTGAATGAAGCTATTGCCAAAGGCATAGTAGATAGCGAGAAAAATCAACTCAAGACTAGTTCTGGACCAATAGATTTTATTACAGCTGTAAACTATAACTTATTACCTGAAATGTCGGCATCTGCAGATATCAAAATTCCTCCTGCGGCTATGACTTTATCTGTTGCTCTAAAACGTAATCTTATTAATCCAGAGACCCAGGAATTCAAACATCCACTAACGGGGAAAACTATGTCAATTCGCGAAGCTATTGATCAAAACTTAATAATGGGTGTTCCTTATCCCCAGACCAATGCTACTATTCCTCTAGAAGAAGCATTAAATCAAGGACTTGTAAATCTTAAAGACCAGACTTTTACTGATCCTACGACTAAAAAGAAAGTTCCTTTAGAAACAGCACTTGAGCAAGGTTCATTAGCAGTAAAACTAGACAGAGAAGCGTCAGAAATAAGCGGCGTGGTCACAACTATAACAGAAACTTTTTCATCTGAACATACTATTACAACTAAAATGGTAAAACTCCTTGCAGATTATGTCCTCGTCAATACTAATGAAGTTCTTAATACTAAAACTGGTGAAATGCTAACAATTGAAGAAGCTCGTCAAAAAGGTATAATTGTAGACGAAGCAATTACTCAAGAACAATTTATAACTAATGATACAAACATTAATTTTGAGGATGCGCTTAGTCATGGGTATATAAATATTGAAACTGGTATGTTTAAGCATCCAAATACGGGAGAAACACTTTCTATTACCGAAGCAGTAAATTCTGGTATTCTGAATACTGAAATTTCACCTAAACCTCCATCCCCTACACCGTTAAAGAAGAATCTTGAATTACTAGATCTCAATGAAGCGTTTGAACTATTATTTGATGACAAAACACAAAAATTCAGAGATCCTAAATCTCCTAATAAAGTTGTCACTTTTGAGGAAGCGCTTCAAAGAAAAATTATAGATCCACAATCTGTCATATACGATGTAAAAGGTGGACATCCCATGTCACTTCAGCAAGCACTGGATACAGGCCTCCTAGATAAGAAATCGGGAAAATTGAAAGAACCAAGTACAGGCAAGTCCATTGACATAAAAAATGCAGCCAAGATGGGTTTAGTTGCCGTAGTTGCTGCTCCAGTGCTGGCTGGAATGGCTATGGTCGAAGGAGCAAAACTTGTAACTAGCAAAATTCTGAAGCCTAAACAACATGAAATTATTACTTCTGAGGAGGTTATCAAAACAGATCCAGTAAAGAAAATAACGGACAAAACTGATTATGGTTCGAATGTTTCTACGGTACCGGAGTTGTTGCAAAAGTCTACTGTCGTTAAAGATGTTGATGTAGACATGGATAAACCAAAACATACATTGAAAGAAAAAGAAAACAAACAATTCAGTGGACAAAAACCGGATACTAGTATATCTCACGAAATATCTAACACACACAAAGAAGATATAATCGTTTCTGCTTCCGTTTCCAAGCAAGATGCGCCTTTAGTTAAGGATGTAAAGTCAGATGAACCACATGTTTCAAATGAAAACATAGTCATAATTAAGGAAGAAATACCTAAAACCCCAGCAAGTACATCGCAACCGGATAAAAAACTACCATCTCCCTTCAGAGAGCCGCAAGATAGCTTAACTTCAAATGTGAAATCAGAAGAAGACCCGGCAAAGGTAAAAATAGCTGCCACACGTCCTGCTAACTTTAAAGACTATGATTTAGCTAAACTGGATAATGTAATGACTGTTGATCATTTGAGTGATAGTAAGGATAAACCTGCGATGAAAGAACTTAATGATTCACCGGATGCTGTGACCATTAAAAGCACTCCTGTTATACAAGAAATTACACAATCCACTCCAAATGGCCAAGAAATTACTACAATTACTAGAACTACCGTCACGTCTACAGAGCCTACTCAGTTAATTTCAGAGCATACGAGCACAGTCATTACAACAACAGCTTCTAAAGTAACAACTATAGAAATTACTCAAAACGAATCTACGTCTTATGAAGTGCGCTCTCATGAATCAAAGAAACCTGAAAAGATTTTCGAAACAACAATTGCGAAGCAAGAAATAAGAATATCTCCGGATCAAGTTGACAAGGGGCAATTCATGGAAGACAAAAAAATTGTAGAAATTTTAGACGACGTCAATAATAGAATATACAAAGACGAAAATAATTTTACTAAAATACCGTCAATGGATCATGATAATCTAAAGGAGGAAGTTTTGAATGTACAAAAAGTTTTCAAACCTGAAGCTGATGAATTACATCAAGATGTTGCTGGTGATTCAAAAACCCTAAAATCTTCGTCAGAAATAATATATGATCCAAATACAAACACCATAATATCAGCTTCAACTGGGAATACCGAAGATATTCTTACAGCTGTAAAGAAAGGAACGGTTTCCGCAGATATTGTTAACGTAGTTGAACCAGAATCCGGTACTGTAATCACCCTGAAGGAAGCTGTATCTAAAGGCATAATGGATGAAAAAACGGGAGAAATTAAAGATAAATCTGGACGTAAAATGAGTTTAGCTGATGCCGCTAAAATAGGCTTAGTGGCTGTTGTTGGTGCTCCAATACTTGCTGCATCAATGGTTGTAGATGCAGTGAAAAATATTAATTCTAAAACTACTGAAAAATTGGGTCCCGGTCGTGTATCGCAGCCACGCGAAGAGTTTCCGCCAATGGGACAATTACTTGCAGAGTCTAAACAACCAGTGAATAATAATCTAGACACATCGTCAGATCCCAATTCTGATATATTTAAGTCTAATAATAGAAGTTCAGATGTTAATGAGTCCGTTTTAGTAGATCCGAATGCATCCAAGACAAAGGTCCCGAGTGATGATGGAAAACTTGTATCTGCTCTTCTCATTGATGCTGAAAAACAACCTTTAAGAGTAATTGAAGAAATAACGGAGCAAAATGTTACTAAAGAAGTACCAAAAAGTATAGAAATAATATGGGAGAATATTCGTCTAGTAGACGCCATTGCACAGGGAAAAATTGAACCAAAAGTATGTCGAATTATAGTAAATGGCATTGAAACGCCGTTAACTGTTCAGGATTCTCTAGAACAGGAACAAATAAGTAGGTTTACGCCTGTTGATATAGTTTCGAAAAACTGTGTTATTGTTAGGGAATCTAAGCCCAAACTTTGCATTGCTATTTCTCAAAAGCTTACAGCGGAAGAACTGTCGGAAATGGGAATTTATGATATTGAAAAACAAGTATTTTTGAATCCCGAAACAAGTGCCAAGATTACATTTGAAGAACTTGTTTATGGGTTACATGTATTCGACCCAACTACAATATTAGTTAAAGATTTGGGTAGTAAATCAGATAATTATATACCTTTTGATGAAGCCATTGCAAAGCCCATTATTGATAAAAGTACAGGTTATATGGTTAATCCTAAAACAGGGAAACGTGTGTCTTTCGTCGAATGTGTTCAAGTTGGCTGGATAGTTGAGAAACCGGAAGATATTTCTATTCCTGAACAAGTTTCCATCGAATCAGCGTTAGAACAAGGATTATATAACCCAAAAACTGGTGAAATTAAAGACGTAAACACTGGTGAGCTAGTACCTATTGGCGAAGCAGTTCAGAAGGGTCTAATTGATCAGGAATCGTTATTAATAAAAGTTCCACAATCAGACGAAATTATTTCTTTGTCCGATGCTATTGAGCGTGGAGTTATTGAAATACATCAAGGTGTAATAACGATCTTAGAAACTCATGAAACAATAGAAATCTCAATTGCGATCCAACGTGGATTAATAACCATTATAAGGCGACCAATTTCAATTGAAGCAGTGATAGTAAAGAATATGTATGAGGCGAAAACTGGAAAAATTAAAGACATTGTAACAGAACAACTAGTGACTGTAAGAGATGCAGTTGATCGAAACATAGTGCATCCAACTATCTCTGAAATCAAAGACACTGCTTCAGACAAGTTTATAACTCTTTCAGATGCACTTGATACAAAACTGATAAATCCTAAAACTGGTAAAGTAAAAGACAAAAAGACTGGTAAAGACATTCCATTAGACGATGCATTAAAGAAGGGCTTGATTGCTACGAAAGACGTCACGTTTTCTCTATTTGACATTATTGAGTTAGGTTACTACTCTCCCGATACATGCAAAATATTAAGTCCAAAAACAGGCGAGACTATGACTTTAGCTTCAGCCATTAATGAAAAACTTGTTGACCCATCGGATGTTAGAATTAAAGATGATAAATCAGAAGCGGTCGTACCATTTGAACAAGCAGTGAAGTGTGGATTAATAAACTTGGAACAGGGCAAGATTACTGCTCCGCTATACAACCTTAAGGAAGCTAGTGAAAAAGGCTACTTGTTAAGTGACAAGAAACCTTGGACTTTACAAGAAGGGTTAGTTCAAGGATTTTATGATCCGGAAACAGGGCTACTTACTATTCAAGACGTTACCATGACGCTGGATGATGCAATTAAAATTGGTAATATAAATCCAGAAGCTTTGACCGTTAAAAATTCCAGTACTGGAGAAATGATATCTTTAGCAGATGCTATTAAGGTAGGTATAATTGATTCACAGGAAGGTAAAGTTAGGGATCCAATGCAAGGTGACAAAATATCACTCACTGACGCTTCCGAACGTGGCTTAATTTTGCCTGCAAAACGAAAACTCAGCTTGCCGGAAGCTGTCTTTAAAGGATTCTATGATCCTAAAACTGGAAAGTTCTCACATCCACAAAGCAAAGAAAAGGTTCCGACTGATAGGGCAATCAGAAAACGCATGTTAGATCCCCAGTCTACTTTAGTTCACGTTGGTGGTAAAGTCATTCCATTTGAATTCGCTGTTGACAAAGGTATTGTGGACGGTAGAACAGGTACAATTTTGTTAGGTGATGAAAGAGTAGATTTTCGAGAAGCTTTTGAAAGGGGCATTTTAGTTGAAGTAAGAAAACCACTGTCTCTTATTGAAGCTCTTGAAAAAGGAGTTTATAACGAAATTACCGGCCTTTTCATGGATCCACAAAGTGGAAAAAAGTATACACTTGCGGAAGCGATTAAAATGAATCTGATAGATCCCCATTCTGTTCATATTCAAGACAACAGGCTTGGCAAATGGGATAAGATGACTTTGCCAGAGTCGATCGAAACAGGTGTTATTGATGACAAATCGGGAAAAATTAGGAATATCAATAATGAAAATGAACACATAAGTCTTCGTAAAGCTTTTGAAATTGGCTTACTTGTAGATAGTAAAGCTCCTATTAGTTTACAAAGAGCGTTACATCAGGGCTTATATGATGATAATACAGGGAAAATAATTGATCCAGCCACAAGTCGTAAAATTACTTTGCATGAAGCAATCAGACGTTCTATCATTAGTCCCAAATATCTTTGCTATTTTGATAAAAAATCTGAAAAACCATTAACATTAGCTGAATGTTGTCGTAGTCAGATTGTTGATAGGAGAAGTGGCAAATTTGTAGAGCCGGGATCTGACGTTCAAGTACCTTTATCGGAAGCTATGAGCTTGGGTTTGATAGTGGACATTGAAAGTGCAGGTTTTTCTTTGTATGAAACACTTGCTATGAATATGTATGAAATTACTGAACATGTATTTATACACCCAGTAAGTGAAAGGAAGATCTCACTTCGAAATGCTATAGATGAGGAACTTATAAATCCTGAAATATCTCTTGTCAAAAACATTCCAACAAGTAAATACATAAAATTAAATGAAGCTATAAACACTGGTATTGTAGATGAAAACAGTAGCGTATATATTTTACCTAATGGAAATCAAATAAATCTGTTGGACGCTAAATACAGAGGCCTCCTAGTAACTTCAAAGAAAAATCTAAGCCTTGAAGAAATAATTCGAAATGGATTATTTAGAGCCGATAATGGCAAAATCGTCGATCCTAACACTAACGAATTTGTTGATATTAATAAAGCCATTGACATTCATCTTATAAATCCTGATCATAGTGTAGTAAAAGACAGCGCTACAAATAAATTCAAACCATTGCTCGTTGCGATACAACAAGGTGACGTTGATGTTACTAAAGGTAGGGTTCTAGACACCAAAGCAAAGAAAACTTATAGTTTAGACATAGCCTTCGATAAAGGTCTTCTCGTTACCGTTTTTCAACCAATTACGTCACAAACCGTCACTAGGCGTTACGCTCCAGAGTCATCTGCTTCTAAAGAACCAGTACTTAGGGAATTTACTTTAGACGAAGCCATTAAATATGAAATCATCGATCCCGAAACTGCGCTGATTAAAGACCCGCATAAGAATAAGTACGTACCCCTTAAGATTGGAATTGTCGAAGGTATAATAGATAAAAATTCTAAGGGATTGTTTGATCAAAGTGGAAGATCTCGTGCCCTTTGTTTCGTCTTTGAAAATAGTTTGATTGTATATATTCGTGAACCTCTCACATTTGAACAAGCTATCGAAAACAACCATCTTAATATTAGCACTGCCCGTTTTACTGATCCACAATCCAATGAAGTTTTAACTATTAAAGACGCTGCCATTATGGGTTACATCGATCCGGACACAGCGCTAATAAAAGATAATCTCAAGAAAAGACTGATCAAATTGCCTGAGGCCTTCCGTAAAGGTCTCATGGATGCAGAAAAGGGAAATATTTTAGATACGGAAACCTCTAAACTTAACACCCTAAGCTCGGCAATCGAAAGCGGCCTCTTGATGACGCCTAAGAAGAGTTTCAGTCTCATTGAAACTTTGAATTTCGGCATTTACAATCCAACAACTGGCGCGTTAAATGATCCCTTCATAACGACGAGCGTCATGGACCGAAAGAGATTGACGCTCGGCGAAGCGATACAACAGGGTATCGTCGATCCTTCCAGCACTGTAGTGAAAGATCCTGAATCTGGAAAGATACTGCCATTGGTCCAAGCGATAGAAAAGCAACTCATCAATCCTGTCGAAGGAAGATTAGTAGTTGACCCGCAAAAGGAAGTCAGTCTCGATTTAGTCAAAGCTCTAAAGAAAGGTTACTTACTGCCAGCAGAAACGAGGGTGAGTGGCATTGTTTATTTTCTGTTAGATTTTGTGCTTTTTAAGCAAAGGTGTTGCTTTAAATTTCCTTTTTCACTTTCAACCGGTGATCTATCTTATCTGAAGCATTTGGCTTAAATATTGGCATGGCACGACACCCACGAGACTTGTCTCAAGGCTGGGTATAAGCAACGGTGACGTCACAGTTTGTGGCCTACACTAATACAGTCATAATCTTCATAGTAAATTCATGCTACCTATAACTTAAGACATCCGTGAATTATTGTTTTTTTTTTATAACTTTTTCGTAGTATAACTAGCACGTTTTGTATCATTTTATAGATTTTGTATGATTTTTTAAATTCGGGGATTAATTTTGCACCCTTGCCCATAAAGCAATAATGAATCTATTCATTTCTTCAAAATTGAGTTTCGCGTTGAGTTCAAATTGTTTAAGTTTGATCGTCCAAGTTCTTGTATTGCTTTATCGACGAGCGTGCTATCCAGTTGAAAGTTTTCTTATTCACGTAAATTTATTTGTAATGCCGAATGTACAAAACTTAAATTGGAAAACTATCAGCTTTTAGTTTTTTCTTACGTATATTTTGTAGTGGTTTGATGTATATCAATGTCTTGTGCCGTTTTTAGATGCTTAAGTTTAAGGTAATTCGCTCAACAATTGTCTGTTTTCAGTACACTTTTATAAATATTTGAAATATCTGTTACATTTAAAAATAAGGACGTAAATTTCGTCGTTGTCACAAACGAACAATATATTATTTCAAATCTTTGAATACTGCAAATTCATTGATTGATCCACCGAAAACCGTCAATTGGAACAAAGCGAAATTGTGCTTATTCACATAGTAATAAGGCTCGATGTATGTTGTTTTTTATTTCCAGCTGTTGCCTGCGATGCTAAAGAGCCCTTTTGAGCTAAATCGTGAATGCTTGCCTTTGAGGGATCATATTAACGACGATCTTACGAACCATCACCGTATCGCCAAATACCTAACATCCATAATCACTTTGTGCTAAGAATCTTGTGAAACGGCCGACCGTGTTGTCCGCCCCGACAGAGTGAACAATGCTTTATTTCGTTCGCTTCATCATTCGAAAACCAGCTACTATGACAGCTGTTTCTTTGATTTTCAGTTTTTATAATTCGGTCTGTTTCCTAGCGATATCTTTTGACCCCGATAAGTTTAAATTCCAAAATACTCATTTCTTGGACCCGCGCTCACATTTTGGAATGCATGACGATCGCTAAGCCATCGTGATGGCGAATGAACGACGGGTTCGTGCGAACATTTACACTATCACGATGGTAATACATTTTGTATCGACACAAACACAACAAGGTAGTATTTACAATTAATTATCGTCTTATTTTAAAATCTGAACATGAGAACTTATTTCATGTTATGTTCAATTTTTAAAGACATCGTTTCTACCTTTTCACTGAATGAAATAAGAGCTCATCTAAAACTTGAATGTAAAACCGTTCGATATTCTACAACTGTGTACAGTCTATCTTGTATTTCCTTACTGATGTCAAACAAAACATCTGTTTTTCTAAAAGTTTCAGATATTCAAAAAGGTACCTATACACTATTATTCTCTTTAACAATTAATATTAATTCAAAATACATTACTAAATGTTAAAACCCATTGGACATAATTACTCTCCTATCTTTAATTCAATCGTCAACATTAGTTTTGACGTTTGTATTAAATTCACAGCTTGCATGTTCTGCTTTTTGCATGGTACTGTCTGTATGTTCTAATATAAGGTGTACGCAACAATTGGACTCGTTGTGTCTCGTCACGTTCACGCTCTCTGTAATTGGCTGTGTATCGTCGCCTCTCCTTCTATTTCAGGACATCTCGCTTCTATCCGCGCATAGTCTCGTGTCTTAGTCTAAGCTTTCTTTCCAGGGACAATCGATTGTGCCTCTGAATCGAGAGCGGCACCTAGCTTAACATCTACCTCGTCCTCTTTTGTAAATATGTCATCATTAAACTATAAAATGTCTCTGAAATTTTGCATCCCCAAATTCACTGTTGAAAAGCACTCAAAATTTGTAAAGTCGGTAGTTAAATGTACAAAGCACTGCAAATGTGACGTAGAAGTAGATGCCATGTAAATGCCGATTGCACCAGTCGACGACCAACCGTGGACGCGCGGTCGGTTGACTTTCCAACGGGAGACTAACGTTTTATTTTTAAATGTGCAGCAAGCAGTTGAAGAGAAATACAGGCTTTGCGACGAGACTCTGTCGAAGCTGCTGGAATGGATCGCCGTGGTGGAGGAGCGCCTGGCCAACCAGGAGGCCGTGAAGGAGGACATGGACGAGCTGAGGAACCAGATCAACATCCTGAAGCTGATCAAGGACGACCTGGAGAGCCACCAGCGGCAGGTGTCGGCGTGCGCGGACCAGGCCAAGCAGCTGCTCGTGTCTGGGAGCGACGTGCTGGCTCCCCACGAGGTAAACTGTTATTTCAACTTCCAACTATGCCGTTGTGTATAACACCACTATACCACTACTCGAATAAGTAAATCCAGTAATAAGTTGTTGATCATCAGACGCCCGAACAGTCATAATTTGTGGCCACAAACCATTTCGATCTCGTTAGTTTTCTTACAATAAAAACCGCTTCATAAATGGTCCAAACGTTTGGACTCAACAAACTTACAAAACCCCACTTCTTGCGTTGGAAGTTCAAAATAGTAGCGAAACATTTAACTAACCTTTAACCCAACACCATTGACGCAAATTTGCGCATCCTACAATTTTTCAATGTGCTAACATTCCACCACTAACCATGTCAGCGTCACATGATAAGCACCGTGTGTGTTGTGTTGTCGCGGCAGGTGGCGGCGCTGGAGCGCGGCGTGCGGCAACTGAAGCAGCGCTGCGACAAGTGCGCGGACCGCTGCGACAAGATGCTGCGCCGCCTGGCCGCCGCGCGCGACGAGCTCGCCAAGTTCACGTGAGTCAGCTTAACATGTACTTGTGATGATGGTAAATAATTCATTACTAGGGTTGTTGTACGTCGGCGTACTCAATTTGCTGAATATGAGCCCTCGAGGTAGCAATTATATTGTTGGTATTTATTATATTGTTGCTATGAAGCTTAAATTGCTATATAATGCTATAACCAATTAGGCTTTTTATAGAAGTATATATAAGGCATTGCTAATTGTTACAATGATTTTGGTAATGCCTTAAATTATTGGCTAAAGTTATTGGTTACTATATTAATAAATTAGTGTAAGGTCCGGGTCGTAATAGAAGAGGCCTAGGGGTTGGTGGCAATGTTCTTGTCAGAAGTTATGTTACTCGAATACCCGTACACTATAGGAGAGGAGACCCAACAATCAACAAAACCACAAGCCTCTATTTCTTTACGCTTATGCCCATCATTAAATTCTCGATGAGCTGACGAACCCGGCTTTTCGGATACCCCCTAGTTATTCTGAGTAGTACAACTGCTGAACTAGTGGGAATTATTTTTGCCAATTTAGTTAAATTGCATTTGACAGTTAAAGTAGTGGGAACGTCGAACGAACGTCAGTAACAAGACTAACAAGTCGGTTCTGTGCAGGAACGAGCTATCAACGTTCAACACGTGGATGGAGTCTGCGTTCCGCACGCTGGCGGCGGAGGAGGCGGCGCCCGCGCGGCCCGAGGCGCTGGCGGCGCGCGCCGACGCGCTGCAGGCCTTCGTGGGCGACGTGCTCGCGCACCAGGCCGACCTGCGCTTCATCACCATGGCCGCGCAGAAGTTCGTCGATGAGAGCAAGGTTAATAATATTGCTTTTGTTTTTCATTGTGTTTTTATTTGTTTACCATAATGTTGTCATATTACATACGTATCATTTATAATCTCAGTCGCTAGAAGACCTTACCTTGAGCTACTTCAAATTGTCCAAGAGGCGCTAGTTAGCTAGACCGTGTTATGTTAATGATATAAAATGTTCGAAGTGGCCAATAAATTATAAAATTAGGAGTATGAAACTATCTTTCACAAATCACTTGGAGTACAATGTGTGTACTTATTACAGGTGTTTTGGCTGTGATCCAAACAGTTGGCAATCATTTAAGTTTATGTTTAATGTTTTTCTTTTACGCAATAGTCCACCTAGTCTAAAACTTCAGGTATATAGATAGTTACTTAAGACCACCTACAACCATTGGTACTATTACTTTTTAAGTATTGTCGTATACTGATTGTCTCAAAATCGCCTTTATTTAGCGATGTATTTCTTTATGTATCATCTGTTTCTCTTTGCGTACCATTCTGCGAGCACAATCCGCATATCACTGTGTGCAGGAGTTCCTATCAATCTTGAATGAGTACCGCACGACGCTGCCGACGCGGCTGGCGCACGTGGGCGCGGGCGCGGAGG
>DWJQ01000138.1:0-17966 GCA_018248915.1 Hesperia meskei straton | reverse complement strand
CGAGAACTTTACACTTACATGTTGAATTGAGCGCCATCTGGCGAGTAGTTTTTGAGTTATCTCTACTTATCAAGATTAAAGTCGGTTATTTTTTTGTAAAAAGCAATTATATGACCTGCAGTTATATAACTTTTAATTTCCATGAAGGCATATAAAATACCAAGATATCATTGGGATTTAACCTAACCATACATTTTGTTTTGTTAATGACTATCATCTATTATTGACCTCAACGTGGTCTTAACGTAACTTATGATCCCCATGTGTTATGGCAAGCGTCCTCCAGACATTTACATACATTGGTTGGCCATTCAATGAAATAAAAATCATAATTGTGATAAAAATCTACATTTCTATTGTATCTAAATCGACTTCAATACCACATCCACATTTGCTAGATCGTACTTTCTATATATTATCTGCGCGTACGCCTCTCAGCGCTCTAGCCACGTTTATTTATTTAAATATGCGTGAACTCGGCTCGCCTGAGCTCCTTTGTCTCGTTCTCGTGTTACTAATACGGCCGGTTCTCTTCCTGGTCATCATGCCTACTTTAACTTATTTGCGTCTTCTTAAAGGAAATGTATTGTTTGTCATAATCTTATATGTAAAGAGCTTGATGATGTACCAATGTTATCATGCAGATGAGCGCGGCATGGAAGCACGTGTTGAGGTCTCGAAGTGTTTTGTAGTTGGTTGCGACGTACATTGTAAGATGATTTCTAACTATTTTAGAGTATAACGTTCTTAACTCCTGATAAGATTAAAAATCAATGACTAAAAATATATTAATATCACACGAATAATTATTACTGTTCAGAGTACTTACAGATGACATTATTTTTATGAAAATAACCTATTAATGAACAGGTAAGCCACGTAATGGTAGATGAGAAGAAGAGAGAAATTACAAAGTAGTGGCTCTCAAACTAAACAATTGTTGTTGATACGTATAGTTTTGGGAAATTTTAAGTTTTGATTGAAATTAATCCAGAAGCGTCCAGGAAAGTTATTTATGTCTGGGGAAACATACGGAACAACATTATGTAATAAACAAAATAATTAAAGGGTATGTTCGGTCTTTTTCTGATGATTTACTTAAACAAATGCTTAATTAATAATAAATAATTAATGTTAACAGCTTTTAAGAGGTGATCCTTCATTCAGATAGTTAAGAGGAACCATACAAACTACAGGGTGACCTTAAATATGTACATCGAGTTGTACTTGTAATCGCTATTATGTGTCTAGAAGTATAATCTTTGTGAACTTTTATGCATACCTAGTAAGTTCGAGATTAAGTACGAAACCAAAAACTACCTTTTCATGATTCATGATTTGTACTGACTCGTGAGGAAAAATACAAAATATTAAACAACTGAAGCTGGATCATAAAATATTTACTGGAACAAAATAAATCCTTTTAAGGCCTCCGGCACACGACAGACAATCGGTGTCCAACTTTTTGTCAAAAATATTAAGAACTCAGCACAAATTAAACGTGAGCGTCTTAAAATAAATAAATATTTCAGTGCCTTTATGATCAAAGATATTATAACGCTTAAAATAATAACTAACGACAAAAAGTTTTGCGAAGGCTTACAATCGGCTTACAAATAGCATCTTTTAAAGTCTATAGTCTCAATACTTTTGGACAAAGTTAAGGTCAAAGATTTGTGTAACTGAAATAATTGAAGTTTATAATTTGTACTTATTTAAAGCACTTGCCCAAGAATTAACGACATGTGAGTTACACTAGAGTTGCATAGGCTGTTTAGTAAATCATTTCCTTACTTCACACTAAACCTGGTCTACGAACAAAATCTTTCAATTTTACCTGGATCAGACTTGATGTGTTTCTAGCTTAATATCATTAACCTTCGTTCTCATGAAGAAGTCGGCAACACCTTCAATGTTCGATGAAATTTTTACGATTTTACAGAGAACTGAGGCGTCAGTCTCTGTTCCTTCATTAATTTAAGGCTTCCTTGATCTGCGCCGAGTCACCACTGAAGCGTGCCCGTAAATGTACTTACCTGCAATGATTGCGTCGTAAACAACACGTCGGAATTTATTACTACGCCAAGGTTTTCTTCGGTGACGAGTTGTTGAAGATATATTTATGAAAAAATGATAATAGTAAGGCGTGACACATGTATTGAGCTTACGAATTTATTCTCGGTTTAATTTTAATTTAGTTCAGGCATAATTGTATAATAGTCCAACGCGAACTCTTTATTATCCAATAAGAAAGTAGAGAATCCGGTGGCTAAGTTATAACACTTAAATTTTAACGGTTGATTTGAGTTAATAGAAAGTTAAAATAGTATCTAAATTAACATTGTAATAGTATCTAAATTAAATTAACATTGACATTGTCATTCATTAGTGGGTCGGGCGCTGAGATATGTATGGTAAGATATACCTCAAAGGACCTGGTATGAAAGGGTCGACGTGAACTTCAGGAAGACGAGAACAATTTTATTACCTAATCCTTAAACGTCTTGTTCCACCAAAGCAAAAGAAAATAATTACCGTTAAAATAATTAATAAGTTTATTCGACTTTATAATCTATGTAGGACTTGAACTCCAGTCAGAAATCTTTAATCTATGTCACTTAGAGTCGTATGTGTTCATTCTATTCGTTTTGTATTTAGTTATAACAAACTCTACATACACGCAGGTAAGTGAAACAGAGCATCTCATTAGTTAGTGACAGCCGGTTCACGCTGTTACCGAAGCAAAGCGTCGATTCAATAAAGTACCTCGTACCTTTCAAAACGAGTAGACAAACAGTTTTGTAATCTATGTCGCCGATGCTTTTTACATTTTAGCCGCGACGTGATTCAGGCCAGAGCTAATCTCTGGGGTCATACACCCACACTAACAACTCTTTGTGAATAGGCTCTACGCACATTATCGTTATTAAATATTTTTTAAATCTATTTGGTGAAACTTTCTTCGATAATTAAGTTAGTTTGAGGGTGTACGTTTGCAAATGAGGCCTTACGATTTGTCTATTATTATACAATCGATCTCAAATTGAGCGTACTTTTGTCTTTCTTTTTTGGGTATCTTTATCTATCGCAATAGGTATAATGTTTCTGTGTTCGGAGGTAGGTATATGTTAAACTATGCAATGGCCCCTACAGACACATACAGTTGATTTTTTTTGTTAAACTAAATAAATATCAATGATTAATTAATAACAATATAAAATTCTTGAATGACCATACATTCGTTATTTTTGCAGATAATTGACTAAATGTCGTGTTATGACCAATTGCTTTTATATCTCGGTAATGTCTAAGAGATGTGCATAAAGACTTAGATTCCATTGTGGAACGGTCGAACAATGCCACCGCGATGGGAAAGCCGCGTTTCTTATAACAATTTATGGATAATGATATATATCTAACTGAATGTGCTGCCAATTTCTTTACGCACGACGGTTTCCACACCCTGATAAGGTTGTTATACTATGTTTTGCAAATACGCAGTTAATTAAAGATAACTTTATAATGATGTTATAGCTTAGCAATTATTATTACTGTCCTTTAAAGAAGAAAATGATATAAATTTTGTTGCATTAATAAAAATAATATCTAAGTAAACTAGATTGTAGTACATTGAAGGTTGTAAGTATAGATAACGTAGTTCACTATGGACTAACGCTTGTCAATATAAGAGGTTACCAAGATGTTTTGTGGCTGTTGGGTTGAAATTACGTTCATGAAATGCATTTGTGTAATCTTTAGCTTTTTGTCACGTCCTTTGGAGACACGAAAAAGATACAATGATAAAATATCAGCCTCATTTGTTATGTGCATATATGTATTTATAAATAGCTGTGAGCTTACAAGCTTAACCGTTTAAATTTTATTGTTTCAAATAACATGAATTTGAACTACTTAGTAACTGAACCAATAAATGTTACAATTCTATGGAATCATTGCACAACTTAATAAAGTTTTGAATAGGTAAAACAACTTATTAAGTATTCGAAAGCGGAGAGAAAACAGCATTCCTGGATTCGATTGTGAAAGAATTTACAACGAGATCGTCACCGAGTCGCCGGTCGCACTTAACTATAAGTATAAAATAGAATACATTCATTGCTCGAGGTAAGTGTGTGTGGGTGCATATTATTGGCAGTTCTTCGCCACGGCAAACAAGCCTGCCACTGAACGTCCGACTGGTTTCAATGAACCTTCCGCTGCGACTGACTAAATATTATTACACGTTGCATTTCTTAGAAACAGGCTTCTGCAAACGCAATCTCAGGATCATTTTGTGCATGGCAAGCTTTAGACCGTTCTGGATGCAGGAAGACTACACAAATAAAATATGTGACTTGAAGGTGACGGAGGCTTCGCAGACTAGTGTGAGCGAGATGGCCGATAAGAATTGCTCGTGTGTGAGAGAGATGTTGGCTATCTGGAGAAACGAGAGCACCTCGTTTAATCGGTACGCGCTTCATTTCATGGGATAAAGGAAAATTTGCAAACCTTTACTTAGTATAAGATTGTTTGTTAGTAACTGGGGATTTATGCGTTTGTCAATTTATAGCAATGTGATACGATGTTCGGTAGAGTATGTCAGCGCGAGCTTGAAATTTCTTTTCTTTTAAGTATATCAGCGCTGATACAGAATGAGAGTAGGTAATACGTTACAATAAACATTTGTCGTCACACAAAAAGGTAAATCATTAAAATGATTAATTATGAAGTAGGTACCTATTTTTTCATTTTGAGACATTATTAATTCTTTTTTATACATTATTCGCGCCCATTTATAGACCTTTTAATTTAAAAACAGAAATACCACTTTTGCAGTTCTGTATTTATTTTCTCTCAAGTTTCCCCCATCGATCCTTTACATGTCCAATTGCAATTGCAAAAAAAGTCCTAAAATTTGACATAGGTCATGGTAGGGCGATCTGAAGGTACAGATCGCGTTTGAGTAATATGATGTGGGAAGTCCCTGCCCACACGATCCTCTTAATATCTACACCCCATTTAGATACTCGTCGAAAAACGCCGAACATCCGCAAATACAAGTATTCGGATATTCTCAAATCGATGTTGGTATTTTGAAGACGATTTTTTGGGCTGTATTCGTGTTATTTATATCTGTATCATCGTTGTCAGAAAGTCTATAACAGAGAAAGAGAGATGATTTGTTGTTCTAGTGCACAAATATCCTGAAAAATTAATTAAAATATAGTTAAATACAACCCAATCCCTTTATATTTCTAGTAGCTAGTGCAAGACAGCATCATAACTTATTTTTAAGTTTTAGACCATCAACTTAAATATCACTACTGGTACCTACTATTATTTTACCGTGAAGCGCCTGGCTAGCTGCGAGCTTGCTTGAGTCAGCTGTCAACCGACTGGTTGTGTTGCAGCTCAGGCTTATGGGCCAGTATCTGGTTTCTTCTCTCTACTTTCTCTGCTGATAAAGCATTGATGATTCTTTTAGGGTTACTGATTTTCTTGGGCGACTGTGACTTATCATCAGATAGCACGTTTTTCTTTTGTCAACTATTAAAACTAAATAAACCCTTATTACCTCCTTACCCTCTCAAAAACAAAGGCACTAATAAAAATTTTATAATTATGTACCGTAAGGCTCATAAACCCTTTTTTAATTATTATTTCTTAATTATTAAACAAAACATAAATGTTTAAACATTCTTTTCATAAATTACAAATATACCTACTCATTTGGCTATTCTAAGACCGAAGATTCTAGAGTCTACCGCACACAAAAACTCTGTACTACCTCTGTTACGGATCAACATTTTTTTGGGCCAACAAAAACTGTGCTCCGGACTCCGGTGTCGTAGTCGCCAATCGGCTTATAAGTTCGAGTACAACAGACAGAATATTAACAGTAATTATTAATTTATCACTAATTCTTTTGTGCCGCAGTGATAGATATATCAGCATTTTATTTTTTAATCTTACCTCTTCTATAAATTCAAGCAGATTAAATTGAGTGAACTATACCTTTCTAGAACATTAATTAAAACTCACTAATATCTTAACTCAGATTTTTGTAGGTTATAGGAACCTGTATTTTTATATTAGCAGAACTGCAAACGAATTCTTCCAATCCTTAATAAACGTAGTGTTAGTAACTAAAAAGCTTAAACAGTAAATAAATGCATACCTACACTTAAAGTACAACCTTAAGAGTACATACGAATAAATAAATAAATATATTTTTTATGGACGAATTCAAATATTTGACCAACGAAAACAAAATAATGCAAGGCGGTTTAGGACTTATCGTGTTGGGTGGGTGTAAAAAAATTGACGTCAATATAACTAGATTAATAGAATTACACGATTTAGGTCGTCGTACGCGATAAACCACCACATGAGGCACATGTCGTAATTACGTGGGTAGACATACATTTGTATGTAAACGCATAGTTATTTGACCATTGACCATACCAGACCGCGCAATGTGAACATGAACATTGAATCTAAGTCGCATACCACCAACGACCATGTAACCTAATTGTTAACCTTGTCTGCTCACCGAGGAGTCGCAGCTTCGATTTTCTGCCCAGGCATGGTGATAATTAAAAAAAATTCGGCTCATGATTACTGGCGGTGTCTAATTTGTGTTTATCATGCTACATAAACACAGGGGAAAATAAACAATCAAAGGAAAAGCGGGTAGCATATGTCTTGTTTGAATTACTTAGAATCCCAAGACTAGTAAGTATACTACAGACACAGATTTTATTGTAGCGATGTGGCGTATGTGTGGTACGTAGATGCACAAATGTCTGACTTCACTGACATTTAAAGTATTTTTTAGGGTTCCGTACCCAAAGGGTAAAACGGGACCTTATTACTGAGACTTCGCTGTCCGTCCGTCTGTCACCAGGCTGTGTCTCATGAACCGTAATAGTAACACAGTTGAAATTTTCACAGAAGATGTATTTCTGTTGCCGCTACAACAACAAATACTAAAAAACAGAATAAAATAAATATTTAAGTGGGCGCCCCATACAACAGACCAGATTTTTTTGGCGTTTTTATACATAATGGTACGGATACATATGGTCCGACTCGCACTTGTCCGATTTTTTCTGATAATTTTTGTGTATTTCACTCATATCTAATCGATAAAATCGGACTTATACCCTTTTTCGTTAGGAGTACAGAATATCTGACTTTAGTGTCATTAGAAAACCTCGGAGTAACTAAGTACTTAAATATGTAGTTAATCTTAAAATATCCAATTTAATAATGTTTCCACCAAACTTGTAAATCTTCATAGTATCAAAGATCTGAAATCTCCTTACCTTTTATTTGGAACAATCAATCAAATTAAGTTGTTGCATCCGAGTTCAAGCAGCATGTTATTATGCGTAATATTTGGTGGCATCGCAAATAAAGGGTTTTGTGGTAACAAAGGCCTCGGATCAATGAAACGGATGCATGCTAATGTGGGATAAATACCGTCACATCACGGCCGACCCACGCACACTGTTACAATCTTACACTGCACACAAGCATGAATGCAGGTAACCAGTACTGACATTTGCGAATACCTAGAAAGAATTTTTAACTCATGGTTTTTATACTTAGCTGTCACCCGTGGTTTGGCCTGTGTGACACTTTTAGCACATTAAGAGATTTTTACTGTTTTTTGTGGATTTAAGGTAATAAGAGCATGCAGCATCATCCTTTCGCTCCTGCAAATCACAACGGTATTCGACCCAGAACAATACTCTAATTAAAACCAGGATGGTTATTCTAGGTATAGATAGAGCAGCGATGACGGGGTCTTGACAGATGACTTGACACTAATGACAGATAGGCCTGACTACTTTCCATCTCGAAGTTTTAATCGTAGCACACGACACTACCGACATCTTTGAACTTAGCATTGTTTTAAATTTCTTTTGACACCAAACTAATCGCGGGATGGCTTAGGTTAGAGATTGTCTATGACTATCTATCGTATCGAAAAATTTTATATGATCTTCTAAATTAAGATATCTTCCGATAAATACTCACTAAACGATCGCTAATAATGTTATTATAAGTACCAGATGATTAATTCTATCTTCAGACTGATAAAGTATGTTCATGTTTATACGTACTTTTGTCATAATGTCATTATTCCCTATACAAGACTCTACACAATCGTTAAAACTTGAAAATATTTATTTTCGTGCCTGTAAAAACTTTTTGACATGACTGTATTCATTTATCTGTACGAATGGTATGGCTGTAAAACGAATAGAAGTTTTTAATACAAACGAACAAACTTCCGATTAAAATTTGTGTCAGGTGGAAAACGCATACATGTGAAAAAATAATATATCATGTAGGTAATATATGTAGGTAGGTTACATAAAAACTTGAATTTAATTTTGCATACATTGCTCGTTTTCAATACAGCGTAAGTTAATACATGCAGTGATGCAGTAATTATTCAACGGATTATAAAATTTAAAAATTATCTTCTAAAGTTAGATGCTGGAGTTTTCATGAAATTCAGTAAAACGTGATAGCAATTCGATTGATTTCTCAATTTTAAAGGACATTAAATTGACATTTGAAACGTAATAAAACGATATGATAAATACTTTTCAATGAGGTATTTTCAATATATATACAGAATAAAAAAATTGCGTTTGGTTTTAAATAAATTAAATCGGTGAGAATATATTTAAAATACCTACTGATTAAGTACATACTTGCAAGTCTATTGACAACTTACAAATTTATTTGCCACTGGCTATAAATCATCCGAACAAAATCCAACACATTCCATTTTCAGGAGGACAAAAAATAAACATGCAGGTATCAGGTGCGATTATCGACAACGATATAATCGGATCAACGTCTATCGATCAGACTTAATCAAATCGATTGTCTTAACAAGCTACAAGTTCGTGTAACCAGCGACAACAATGGCGACGAGTACAATAAATACCTCGGCCGGCGCCACTTCTAATTCGCCATGCGCTATGAGGCATTCAGCAGATCCCAACCGCGATTCTGTATTCCCAGGGAGTGCGGGGTCACCGCGTTCCCTAGCGAGCCCCCATACGGTGGCCATTTAACTCGAACTTACAGGACTTTTCCTGGAATTAAATAAAAAAGGTTAACAAAAATGAATGACGTGGATTATTTAACACTGAAACTGTTATTGGGTGCTACTGCATTTTCATCAACATTAACGATTCTCCACCAATCCGCAGTGGAGCAGCGTGGTGGAGTGTGCTCTAGGCCTTCTCAATAATGAGGAGATACCGGTGCTTATTAGTGTGACATTAATGGGTTGTTGCCGTACGATTCGAATTTGACACGAATTTCAAGCATCAGTCACAGTCTCACAGTCGACTCAATAAAGAACTGATAAATTATAATAGTACCTAAAAAAAATTGGAAAACTGTTGAAGATTTTCATTGTCTGAAGCTAGTCCTGAGCACAGCATCTTAAGTAATAAAATTTACATTATAATCTCAACTAAAGAATCATGCAAAACATTGTTCGAATGGTACCCAACTTCTAATACATCTTGCAAGATTTGGCCCGAATCACAAACACTGCAAGTCAAATAAAAGCTTGGAATTAGGCCGTATCGATCCCATATTAACACAACATATGGAGCACCGAGTCCAGGAGGCAACCGGTTTCAACATTTCAATATCACACCGATATAACCGATACATGCAACCGGTTTATTTGCAGCGACCGTTTATCACACCCTCGACGATTACACACCTAATAGTATCGAGCGCGCACATTGATTTTGCACGAATAAGCAGCGTACTGGGCCTATCCCATTATAACATCGACGAAGCTATAACTGCAGTAGTTACATAAGGTTGAAAATACAATTTTGGAATGTAGAATGTGAATTAGTGTTACTTATAGATATATGTACTGTAATTTATTCTACTAGGAGAGCAAGTATTGGGCAAGTAATGAACTTAGACTAAACCAAGATAAAACAAAGGACAGTTCGACGGTTCATAAAGTACAGAGATATTTAACAATGACGGACCATTATAACTACTATAATTATGTGTTAATTCTAATGCCTAAGTATTTTAACTAATAGTAGGTAAGCTGGTAGGCACTGTCCTGCTAGTTCATTAATCAACTAACATATTAGATGACCATCAATTCTAGTTTCGTTACAAAATGTGTCCTTATAGCGCCACCTGTCGACTCTTAGCATAACTACGAATCGTTACTTTTTGAAGCGCTCGGGTACTACCGCGAACGTTAGACATCATTATAATTTAATTATAATGTTTTAATAATTTTAAACGTACGTTAAAATCTCATTGAGTAAAATTAGAATGTTTTCTCGTTGTAAATTAATCTCTACCGTACGTTACACGTATTTAAATGTGAGCAGTCAAATTTTCAAATACAAAATATTGTAAGGTCACAATAGCTTAAGTTCAATAAAACTTAACTTGTATTCTAGTTTAAATGTACCGTTCACGAACCGGTCAATAAACTACGAATTGATTTAACAGATTTGCAATAAACTAAATCTGTGAGAGGGGCTAAGGCAAGCGCTGACCGTAAGGATTCGTAGTTATTACCCAGACTTTGTTTGATCTAACATGTTTTGTAATATATTAGTGTAACAGTACTTTCAAGTTGCCGGTTAGTAGCGATGAACGTACTAATACATCCGCATTCATTTGCGCGTGCGCATATTCACGGTTATAATGCCGATTTTTGTCTCGTAACAGCCATAAATATGCACTTGGAACCATGGACGTAAGTTAACCGTGAATTAAATACATCTGCAACTAGAGACGTCTACAACGCATTGCTAGCATGAAACCAAGGTAAAATAAACTTAACATCATTCAAATGTTAAACTCATCTCAACTCATCATTCAAATTTCAAATTTCTGCCTCGCTGGGAATCGAACCCAGGACCTTCGGAACAGCGATCCGGCGTGTTAACCATTGCACCATCCGGGTCGTCAAAAAAACGAAAGCAAAGAAATTGTATTATTGTTTAACCCTGAATAGGTTAGGTGGGAAAATTGGGCCTTAATTACATCTTTGGTAAAAAAGAATTGAAAACTTTTTGTGGTTATTGTAGTTCATAGTCTGCAGCAGCTTAGCAATGAGTTATATGGTATATGATTTGTCTTGTTGGATTGGGAAACAGGCAATTTTACACAATACAATTTTTGCCCATGTACACAACACTGTTCCTGTTGGTGCTTAAAGGAAAACACTAAATGTGAAAAACACTTAACGACATGTCTTACTTTACTTAAGAACCTACTTAATTTCTTCATTTAAATTGGTAATAACGCCATTTTTAATCAACCTTATTATGAGAAAAAAAAGAAATGAAGAACTTAACCTTAAACTGCATATTATAATTTAAACAACTAGTGATTCTGACTTCATTACTGTACCGTTTTCCTTATACCCTGACATAAGTGACCCGTACTCCGGATACAAATTACAATAAAACCTGGGTTTAGCAACACTTTACCTACAGGCTAATGTTCTGAATGTAGTGTAACTCACAATAGGCGTTGCTCATTGGCCGATTCGATAATAGTGAATAAATACGACGATGAGTTATCGACGGTGATCTCGGGTCATCGGCCGCGGTACCGTTCCACTTGCCCCTGAACGACGAAACTATTGCCAGGGAGCTAGGAATTTGTTTGCGTTTGGATTGGAGGAGGCATGTCGGGTTAATGTTAGGTTGGAAAATCGTAGGTGAAGTAGAGTAGGCTGATGAGGTTAAAAAGACTGGGTTGAACAATCGAAGTGTTAAGTTATAGTTTCAGTTTAATTGTATATTACTTAGATTTTAAGTTATAGTTATTGGATTTACAAAGTTTCCATTGCTTTTCATTGAGTATGATTACTTCTAATATATATTTTTTCTGCTGTATTAGTAGGTAGGAAAATCCTTAGGAGAGATACTCCTATATGGTTAAGGAAAAGTGACGGTGAAAAGAACACGGGGTTCACTGAGAATACTAACGTAGCGTATGTAAGTTAATAACATTAACTTAAAGTTACTTCTAAACTTTTTGTAACACTTGATTTTGTTAAGAATTCATAAGTTAACAAATAATTAAGAATCCACGGTGCCTATCTTTTAAGAACTACAACTGAATCGAGCACATTTATCAAGTAAAATTGAATGAGTTTTACGAAATCACATACATTTTTTCGCCGTTTATGGCACAAGAAATCTTTCGCTTGTCTTAAATAAAGATTTATTGTCAAAACATATTTTATAACACGCGAATACCAACGACACATACATGGTTTGCACCTCATTATAGTGAATATGCGCATGTCATTAGATAATCACGGTGATTTATACGTGTGCACCATATTAATACCATGCAGTGTGCGTAAGTGATTGCATATTGAGTTGTCGTCCTATTATATGCTATTGCATAAGATATAAATCCATTCGATGCTTACTAATACAAAACTAATGGATACGAGCTTACGGTTCCATATACCTAATGAAGTTACATGATTTCTAACGTAAATTTTCAATAATACCCAATAACCACAAATTAACTGATAATACTCCTTAACCCTAAAGCAACTTGTTAACATGAATAATAAAATTTTGTGCGACAAAATTTTTATATCAACACTTGTGCCGGTGTTACCAAGATGATTATTCAACCTAGCTAAAAATAATACAGCGTACTTAAGGGTATACGAGTACATATTTATCTGTTACTTAAAAGAGGCATATTAACGTATCCATTTTTTGTTACATTACACATAAAATTTTTCTTCGGTTTGTGTGATGAGCGTCCACAGACGAAGACCGACGTAACCATTCTGCTAATCAAATTTTGTAACTGCGGTTACAATACCATTATATTTTTTTCAGTCAATCAATTATTTATTACCGTTAAGTGGTTACCGATGGATATCTGGGATAGTTATTTAGCTCGTATGAGATAGAGAATTTTATTGTTACAGAAACTGTTCACTTGCCTACTTTTGTTAGTTCTATTATGAATGTTCAATGGAGTTGAATAAAGAAATTGACTATATGTAGATTATGTAGATAACAAACATACATAATCTACTATACTACACTACATATACGTATCCTGTTCAAACTCTCATCCAAGTGTTACTTTTATAATAACAAAGTTAAAATATAAAATTGGCGCATTGATCAAAGAAATAACATAAATATAACATATAATAAATACTACATATTTCTAACTTGAAATTTACTAATACATAGACGTACTTTCGCAATTAACTTTACTTCCTATCAACTTTATCTTTTATTTGACGGTTTTTGGATTGTAACTTAATTATGTTGCTTGCAGGTTATACATAAAATTTAAATTATTTTTTAGGCCGAGTCGGTGACGTGTTTTTATAAGTAATGGCCATTTTTGTATCTACTTATTAAAAAATAAAAAAATCAACAAATATTTATGTACCCGCCGCCAAGAATCCATATTTGTAACAGAACGCAAGCGGAGCAATCCGCGGTTGTAATTTAACGGTTAGCTCAATCAGATGACGGCTGCGCGCGCGCCGCAACGCGGAAATCAATTGGCGCGGTATCTTCTGTATCGTGAACCCGCGGGCGTCACGCTCCGCAAAACGGGATTACACTTACTCAAATACACTATTTTACACGCGCATTTGAATTTTACTTAGAGATTAAGTTCATAAGTCTTTTGAGTCTGTTTTTTATACAATATTTTAATGACAAATTGATGAGGCAAATAAATTGATACATAATAGGTAATATCATGAGACAGATAAATCGCAAATAGTTTTACGTCTTACTACCTTTTACGGGTTATGATTGGTGGACGTGATTATCAAAATATATATACCTACATTAGACTGATAAGTACCTAAAATAGTCACTCCTCTAGTGATCAAAACAGGACATAGGTAATGAGTGAAACAATATTTTTATCACAATCATGCGGCAACTGGTATGTAATCCAATATGTTATTTACTTATTTTACGTAATTATATATCTTTGCACGTTGCACAACCGATAAGTGCGATATGAAATGTCATCAAAGCAAAGAATACTATATGTAGGTACCTAGTATCCAAACAAAATACAACTACACGACAATACCTACGACAAAAATGACCTAATCCAGGTCATAAAACTGTTTTAATTCAGGTACGAAACCATCTCGCGCCGCACAGATTGATAGAAGGGAGTTCAAACGAACAAATGAAATGAACGATTTTCACTTACTGTTCGCATTTTCTCCACTAACTTTCGGAAGTCACGTTTCGCGGCATGAGGTTCGTTCAAATACTTCATTTTATTGTCTGAAACATGCGCTTGCGTTTTCGAATTTCAACTTTCACAATAACTGTTTTATCAACAAGTTATATTTTCTTTTTGGATACTAAAATTATAGATTTTAACTTCAATCTATTAATGTACCTAATGTGCCCTGAAGGGCATGTCTAGTTTGTTGAACAGCTGTAAAACATTAATTTATTAAGTTTTAGAGCTTGGTTTTAAGTTTAGTTTTTACTTTTATTTTGTTATCGTAACCCGAAGTTAAGTTTCAATATTAGATTAATAAAATATCGAATAAACATGGAAAATGTATTTTTAATCACAAATAATCCCATTCAACGTATATCGATTAATTAAAGTCAGTTGTACTGTAAAATAATAAATAAACTTTTTCATGTGTTTTTTGATAAAACTCGATCTGGTTTTCCTCGCACTATATACACTTCTTTCTAACTTCAATAATCCCGCTACTTTAAGACGAGACTTGTAAGTAATAAAGTAGATACATGATAATATTGCGTGAATTGTAGGTATTTGAGTAGACGCGAATAATGAGTTACTGCTGAGGTATGTTAGTATGTTTAACTGAAGTCGATACAACGACGCTTCCTCTGTGATGGTTAGTTGGCTGACGTCATTGGAAGCCATCTTCACACCTTATACTTTAGTCGAGGATGTGGAATTGCCACTCTCCGCTAAAAATAACTTTATTACCTGTGCACACAGTTCAATTCAGCTTGTAAGCATAAATTACTTACGGCATTTAAAATTCATGCCGTCAATCTACAATGAACCTTAATCAAGGGACGGATAGCTAGCATTTGTGTGTGTGGCCATTAAATCGAAATCCATATCGAACGCAAATGGAGTAGTTCATAAATTAATACCTAATAACAATTATACAATCATTGGGTATATTATTATCATAGTATTAAATACATTGTAAGATTGTACAGTACCATCAAAGTCCAAGGTGACTTTAAGATGTTTGTTCTGAACATATTAATGACCAATTACTTGGAAGGTACTGCGTCCTCACAATGGCTATAATAAAGGCTATAAACGTCACGATGTTTGGCGTCCCATGGCGCGGGGAAGATCTGTTAACGAGAACACGTCCTAGATATCTGGCAAAGAGCAAACAGTGTTACAGAATATACGTATATATGAACTTTGATAATGTATGTACCCACTCTACACCAGTCTTTGAGTCGAGATTTCTTAAAAGTTATTGCTGGATTTCTGCATTTTAAATGCAATTAACAAAACTGAAACTGAATAATAATATTAAATAATAATAATTGTAGAAATTGTAATTTAGTGAATGCTTTTAACTGTAACGTAGGTAACTGCAGTGAAACATAATTGTAAATTAATATTTTTGAAACTGAAATAGTTATTAAACGAACAAAAATACACTAAATTGTGACCAGTAAATAATGAACACATTAACGTATCTAATTAATATATATTATTATTTCGGTATTACATTTTAAATCCAGTTTACAATCCTTAACTTTTTTGCATATCTGTGGTTCTGTACTGTGAAGTGATCTATGCGTTAGTCAGGGCGACGAAAGGCGCGCGCGCAGGTCGGGGGTCGTCGACCGGGCCGTTACGCGTTACGTAACTACGTAGAGCCCGTAGCTGACCTTCGCTTCGTTAGCAACCCCGTAGCGTGCGGTGGTTCTTATAAAAAGTTTTCTCACGCTTTTTAGTGGCGCTTTCTTACGTTACGTTACATCGGATAATTAAGGGTACCTAAGTCTGCACTATTATATAAACACAATGTTTTGCAAAGTAATTATGTTTTGATAACATTGTGAATGTAAGATGTCTCAAAATATGATTGATGAAAAAAGTAAGTATTAGAAAATGTAAGCTTTTAATTCGTTTAAATAATACCGTCTATAAATCTAAAGAATTATTATTTTATTTGTTGGACTTATAAAAATACAATAAGTTAAGCAACTAATATTCAAAAACATTTTATTAAATTATTTATTTAATGTCATATTAATTTCACCCAAACTATTATTTTGAATTTATAAGCATAATCAAACTCCTTTTACGTCGTTGTTTATTTATATTGCATATAAAATAAACGTTATATCACTAAATATGCATTTATTTGATGACTATCATATTCGAAAATATCCGCAGCTGTAGGTATACATGTTTAAGTGTAGCTTGCATCGAGCGTGCAAAGCGTAACGCCGGGTGCAGACATGAAAGATGTTATAAACTAATTGCTATAACTTATTACGCTTTTTGTTACTCCGTAACCTTTGTACGCTTTGTTCACTACGTGCGACTGAACTACAGGCTATATTGACTTCTTTGAAACCAATTAAAAATATTGCATATTTTTGTCGCTGCGTGTGTTGTGATAGTATATTTTACTCGTTGATGTTAATTTAAATTTTTACTTCAAAACGGAATTTACTATCAACTAATTTATAGCTCTTATTTAAACGTGTGCATTAAACGTTTCAGGTTAATCAAGCGAATACGCGAGATACACTAAATATATTCTATTAAAATTTAGTATTTATTCTAAATTGCATTTTTTTATTTACTTATTGTATCTTTATGAACCCTCTTTTTGGCTAATTTTAATCCTCTTGTAACATTTAATTCGCTCTTATTTTCTCGCATAATGCCATTGGTGGAACCAGTGGCTTAAGTCGGCTTAATTAACAGCATTAATGTGTACCGTTTGATACCATCTAATCTTATTTCAGTTAAGTGTTTATGTTAATATTTCGCTAAATTACTTCAATTAGCATTTGTTTTATGCTTGTAGGCTCCACCCAGCGTTTGTTGATCCTAATCCCAATACCTGGATATTTATCGGCATTACCTATTACAAAATGCGTATTATTTTCAGTTATTGCCCAAGTTATTATTATACTAGTTACAGTTTTCGGTTTGCATCGGAAATTTTCTTCAATTAATGAACTCTACAAATTGACAAATATTTTTGATTTGCGAAAGGATTAAAATACTTAAAAAAAACACCAAAATTTACCCTAATTTTGATATAGTATATCAGTAAATATGCATAATAATGGCGTTTCAATAATATTTTTATTTACTGAGATGGATTAGATTGAGTTTAGATCATTTTTGAAGACAAGGCTAAATCGCATTATCTTCCATAATACAAAATAATCTTTATACATACATAGTTCTATTTTCACATAAAATTTATGGTTGTATATGTCTCTACAAGAGAGACACAGAATGAATGAAATGAGAACGAATGAAGGAGACGTTGGAACATGATAATAATATACGGATTGAAAATTCTTATATTTTTGGAATCTCAAAACATAGTCATTAAATTTGAATAATTGATCAGTCAGAAATGATTTAAATAACTTCTATACTTTCTGCTTTTATTTTCCTGCAGTGAATTAGAAATATTCATGCTTTCAACAGTGACTACTGTAAGCTCTTTACCATTTTTCGGTGAGTACCGCGGAGCAAATCGGATTTCCGCACCTCTTATCACACTTCGCCCGTATTGAAGAGGAAGGAAGTAGCTATTAATATTTGTGGGAAAATGTAGATAGATAGATAAACTCTTTATTTGTACACCAGAAATAATCAGATACAGCGAAATTAAAATACAAATGTGTATA
>DWJQ01000137.1:0-17993 GCA_018248915.1 Hesperia meskei straton | reverse complement strand
CAATCAATATTACACAAAATGAATATTCGATCAAATGAAAATTATGTCAAACGATATTATACAAACTGATTATTATCGTAAACGTTGTTCGATTTATTAAAAGTATATCAAAAGTTGTTTACGAAACAAGGGTAACCCATTTTAATACTAATGAAGAAACAATTTCACAACTGATTTACATGTAAACGTGTTAAATCAATATTTTCATTGTTATTTTAAAGAACAAATTTGTGTCAAAACTTAATATTGGACTAACAAAATTAAAAGTTTGACTAAGAAAAAAGTTCAAACTAAATACACCAACTAAGTACATAAATTATAACGTCAACCATTAGTTGTTCAATGTTTCAAAGTACACATACAATTTGCAAACATATCTAAATTCTCCCGATCTCCATTCCCAGATTATACGTTAAACTTGTACTCAGTTTGTGAAATGGTTATTGCCGGTCCCCCGGTGTTATGTCTTTATATGGCGGTCGAGAAAAGTCGTATTTGTGTCCTATTGGCTCTCGATATACTAGAAGTCACGGATTTGTGAGAACTAACAACTGTATCAAACAATGTTATCTACGTTATATAGTGCTCTTTCAATAACTGACTTAGCACCATTTAGTCGCGATTCTGAATGTTCTTTATTCCCTCGTCGCAGTTTTATTTCGCTTTTTAGAAAGATAATAATGTTAACGATTCTAAGTTGTAGGTAGTAGTAGCATTTAACATAGTAATGGAGTGTCAAATAAGATTAATGTTAAAAACTACACACTCAATACCGATTATCCTCCCGACATCGACATCTGTGAAAACTTAACCCCGTAGGTATTTTAAAGTGAAAACGAGTTTTAATAACATATTTTACTAAACTATTTCAGTGCTCATATTATTTGGCAATAAAAGTAATTTTTTAAAATCTTCCTTAATTTTTTTTTGGAAGTGAGTTTTAAGTTATTTGAAGCGAAGGGAGGAGAGTGCTTTTTTATAAAATTATAAAAAGAAACAATCACAAAACAAATGATGATGTTGATGATCATAAACTACATAAACTACAGCTATAAGCTAGCAGTTTGATCATCTCAGCTTTCAAACAAAAAAATGGATCTACTTTGATAAACATTCTACCTACAACTACGATTTCATGTACACAGACAAACACACTCGCCAAACTTATACCACCCTTTGTTTTTCTGTCGGAGTTGAAAAACGAAAATAGTTTCTGGTGAAAACATTTTGTCTCGTGTTTATTTAGCAACGTTGCAATAATTCCTCGTTACGAACAATCTCCTTAGTTCCAATCTAAGTTTCCTCGAGTCTTGTTACCAAACGCACGCGAAGGAATAAAATCATGACGTGTTATTGAATCGAGATAAAAATCGGCTTGGCTCCGTTCAAGCGCGCAACTTTTCTTTAATAAAAGTTTATTTGGTTACAGATCCGAGGGCATGAAGGTAGAAGCTTATTTGAAATCCTCCGTTTCGTAACTTCAATAATATCGTAGGTACTTGGCGTTCAAACTTTTTTCAGTCGTAGACGGAAATTCGTTCGCGGTTCACTTATATTAAAGTATAAGTTTTTGGCTGTGACTGTTTCCTGCGAATAAAGTTGTTCAATTTTATCCTTGGAATACCAAAAACAAAGAATATTAGGGACTTGTTCTACCGAGTCCACGTTTAATACTGGATCGTTTGCAATCCCACAAGATTTATTCACGTTAATTCGATTTTCGTATAATGACATTGTTTATAGACCATCAGGACCTTTTCGATGATTGGACGTCCGTTGATTTAAATTGTAAAAATGACCCAAGTTGATTGTTATGCATAATTTTCATTGTAGCGATTACCTTGTTATTATTTGTCAAAATTATGTTTGGTGTAATCAACTACCTTTATTTTTTATGTTTGAACACTAAGAAAATAATTAATAATTAATTGAACTGAAAAATTCTTGCATATTATCTCCATAATCACATAAATTTCATGTTAAATTTAACTTCGACGAGAGCTAGAGTGCGGATTAAATTAGTGTAAATAGATTAACACACGTGTTTGATTGTTCTATTGGCTTTTATTGTGATGTGTTATATTGTAGTGTGTTGTTTTATTGCGTTGTGTTGCATCTTATGAGGTGCTTACGACGATGTGGTTCGCTTTTCTACTAACTTCTTAAATAAAATATTTTTTTTAACTTCACTTACATAATTAGGTACAGATAACTAAATATGTCCAAAGTTTAATATTGTTGTACATACTTACGTACATAATTACGTACATAGAAACTATTATTTGTCACTAGAAAAAACAAAACTTCAAAAATATTAAACGAATTTACCGAGCGACAAAACGTCCAATAATATGAGACAAATGACGTCAATTTTATCGTAAACACAGTTTCATAACGCCCCGATCGGACGTCGAAATGCTCCCCAATACACGTCAGAATGGCAAAATGTTCAGATAAAGCCTACAACAGCGCATTTACAGGGTGGTTTGTTGATAAATGTGCGTTAATTGACGTTACATTTGCGCTACTGTTTTCACGTTCATTTGCGATTGTTTACCATAAATGTTTGTTTGCCCTATGCCCTATGCGTCTACAAAACAATTTCAGGTAATTACGATTGAAATAACAGCCGCTCGTCACTTTGTGCTAAAGTTAAGGCTATTGAAATATTGCGTTGCGTTTGGTTTTTGATTGGGGTATTCAACACTTGTTTATTTTTATCAGATGTAGATTAGAAGATTTATTCTTATCAAAGATGTACAAATGGAGTATTTATAACACATATATTTAAGGAGAGTACAATGTCGTATTTCCTTAATATTAATTGAAGCAACGTGTTCATATGACCGGCTGAAAAACCTGTTAAAAGTTCAACTATATTGTGACTTGAAATTATGTCAGGCAATAACAACTTAAGACGACGATATTAACTTATATCTATCTATATAAAAATATTTATTTGAAAGTTAAACCTTTGATACAATAAAATACGTTTGTATACAAAATATTTGTATTGAAACGTTATTTTACGTATTGTTCCTCAAACAGATTTCCGAAAACAAACCCCTCATTATCGGTAACAACGAACGAATTATTGAGCAAGTTCGACTCCACAATGCAATATTACTCGATTTTATCAGCACACGGAATGTTCTCATGTTCTAATAGGTATTCTAACGGGTCTTTAATCGTGACCGAAGTTCGAACAGAACGACATAAGTTGGGAGCAAATACTATTATTTTCATACATACTTTAAAGTATTTATAGGGAGCGCTAGATAATCTAGATATAGTAAATATTGAATGTTTTAAACTTGAAAGAAAAAGTAAACTATATTTTTACTCGGCAAAAAATTATCATTTTCTTGATTGTCATCGATCGTGGTTGCGTCTCTTCATTCTTTGGTCTCTTCACATGATGTGAAAGGTGCAGGTCATGTATATACTACCACACTGTTCAAATTCTGATTGGCTGACTACATCATATCTTTGAGAACATAAAGTGAAATTCTCGGATGTCCAGATTTATTCACGAAGTGAAAAAGATGTATAAACATGAGCCGTGATAAATCGATATAGTTTATTTAATTATAAATTAGTAATATACAAAATATAAATAGTCTCGTTTATTATTTTTAGGTTTTATACGTAAAAAATAATAGTTAATGGTGTAATAAATTTGAAGTCAAATAAAATATAAATAATCGCTTACTGTACGCGGAAGGTATAATAAATAAACTATTAATAGAGTTTCACTTCTATTAGAACCGTATATCATCAGTAATTAAATAAGAAAGATTCTTGATATTAGAGAGTTTTTTGTATCAAATGCGTGGGTGCGTGTTGCATAAACTATGGTTTGAAAATAATTCGTGACTGCATGTGATCTAATTGGTTCTATTGTATCTCGCTTCTTATCTTGATCAATTATTTAATTTAGTTTCACAATAGAGTCTATCCGTTTGTCTGTGTTCCTGAGTACTTACCATGAGACACAAGAACACAGTTTAGAAAATTTAAATTCCAGTATCCTAGTTGGTTGAGCGGTTCTGCCTGCCAATTCAGACGGTCAATTTCCGTCTAGCAGGCGGCTATTTTTATAAGGAATATTATATTTGATATAAATCATCACAAAAACCTCAGTAATGATTAAATAATAGGTAATTAAACAAGCTATTTCGATAAATAAATACACAAGGTACCTATTATTTTCAATGATTGATACCTACGAGGCAGGTATTTACTTCATTTCTTGTATTGCCAGATATGATAAAATCAATAAAAATTTACTGATTTACAAGTATTTGATAGTAACATAAGTTGATGATAGGGCATGATATTAAACTTTCTTTCTTTCTTGGCGTTTGGAGTTGCAATAAAAATGGACCCAGTTAACATTTAGGTACAAAGTCTAGCTCCTTGGACATTTACCGGCTTTTTTATCCGACTTCAAAAAAAGGCGGATATTCTCAATTTGTCTATATATTTTTTTCTTAGGGTGTGTTATCTCAGAATTAGTGGATGAGCCGATTTCGATAGTAATTTATCTTCGATAATAGTAGTCTGAGTAGTCTGAACAGTTTTTGAGTTATTCTCAATAATGTGAATTTTATTTATGCTCATTACCTCATAACTCTTGACTGGGTGTTCCGATTTTGATAATTCTTCTTTTGTGCGAAAGGTATTTATTACTTGTTGTGTAGTTCCTTATAAATTTCGGCTACATGTGGTGTGTGATTTTCGAGTTATCTTGACATTGAAGTCGGTTATTTTTTTGTAAAGAGTTAGCTAAACAAATAACAAATCTACAGGTCCAGCATAATTGTGTCACAGACAGTATACCCTTAAATATAAACACGTTAATAGCCCGCAAGGCTGATAACAATTTTGAACGTCAGTGCTATCGAGTATCGAGCAATATGGCACGACATTAAATGAACAATACGGCGTGATTATTGCCACAACGGACTGCCTTGCCGATTTCGGGTGACAATCGGTAGGGTGACCGCGTCAACTGCGGGCATAGCGGGGATCTAAAGTGACATTTGTGACTGTCCAAGTTGTTGGCGGAAGCGATTTTGTCGGATGTGTGATCGTTTTTTATCATCTTCTTGGTAAGATAGCGTCTTACCTTTAAAGTGTAAAGTAATCGCTGCGAGGCACGGGTCGTTGTTAGCAGAAGCCATTTTGTCAAACGTGTAATTATTTTTGTTTCTACTTATGGGTAAACTAGCGTGTCTTGGTGGTATTCAGTAATCGCTGCGATGCACGGGTCGTTTTTTAATAAGCCATTAATTACATATTAAATTCAAGTTGAATTTGCATAAAAAAGCCTAAATAATCCAGTAATTAACTCAAACAATAACTAAAACTCTTGTTTTTTTCAATGTGAATGTACAGTAACTTTTGTTATGTCGCCTTCGCCCATAATACCAGTTAGTGCAAAACATTCAAGTGTTTATCTATAATAATTCAAGAAATTAGGGATTTCTTGAGGAATTTTAAACTGGTTTTATCAGTGAAATAAAGCTCTGAGAAATCGCCAACGCCTATAAACTGTACAGTTTTATAGGAATTAGCAGGGCCCGTCTCGTAACTTGAACCGGCATACATATGGTCTTTATTCCATTTCGTTCATCCAACAAGGGTTGACATTAAATTTATGTCATATTCTCCAAATGCCTCGCGATACATACAAATTCAATGTTGACATTTGTATCAAACAATACAGGGCGCTCTTTGCTTGTTGATATTTGCCGACAAATCAAATATTAAAGTTGAACAGTTGAACTGCTGACTAAAATTATATTGCTGGAATGTCACGAGTTAAAAATTAAATTGGTCGTCCAAATAAACATAATAGTATGTTTAAAAATTAAATAACTGAGGTCAACATTGATAATATATTATATATATAGTAGAGTTGAATTGGGAACCTAATCGTTTTTTGAAGTCTGAGAAATATTTTCATCTTTTTCATTGATAATAATAATTTGTGTGTGTCTTTGTAACTAAGTAAACCATGTGTACCAATGAGTAAATTATTTTGCTTAGAAATGCTTTATTTATTTTAAGTATACAACAGCAACTACCTACAACAGACATTAATACCCGTATATGGACACAGTTTCATTTAAATTTAAAATAGGAAACATGAAATGCATCAAAAGAAATTGTTTATTATTTTGGGCTTTAACAACATTAATTGGTTAGCCTTCAACCGATGAGTCTATTCAATACTTGTTATAAAAACACACACGATACTTAATTTTAAATTCAATCCAACCTGTATAAATAATACTCAGGATACCCCATCAGACAACGGTTGCCGCGTTGGTAGCGCATAGGTTAATCATTTTATTCAACGGTGTATTATTACCCGGAATTATTATTGACATACCAACTGTCTGACAGTTGACACGCCCTAGCGGGATCGATGTGTGATCGGAAAATCAATGGACACATTACAATAAGCAATGCTACGACCGAACTTTATGTTTTTATCGCATATTATGTCTGTGGTCATCATTACATACCTTTTATTTATTTCAAGAGTAAGTTTTGTGTTTTAAGTGTAGCCGACAAATGAGCACACGTGCTACCGAATCATCGACAAGTCCTCATCAAAAAATAAGAGAGAAGAAAGAAAGTAAGTACTCAAGGTGCATTTAAAACTTACCTAAAGGTGAACGATTATTTCTGGTCGTCACTTTTATCATGCTACAAGCATTGAGATACTATGTACTAAAGTACATATAATACATTCTTTAAAACTGATTTAAAGAATTTATTTATGAAAAAGAAATTTATTATTGCACTGCTACATCATTTACAAATTCAATAGGTAAACTTTAATTATTTTCATGTATAGTCTATCTTTAATAATACCTACTAGTAAAGTGCGATTTCATCATTGTTTATCTAGATGAAGCTATTGTTCGTCTGTTCAAAACTTTTGGCTGCCATTGTGTTTATAGCAACAATTGGGCTTTAATGAATTACGATTTCTATGAGTAATAATATTAATTAGTTAACATGAGTGAGAGAGGTAGCGATGTTGTTATGACCACTCACTTTGCCTTGAATTAATCGAATATTTCCAAGTATGCCTCTTAAATTTGACTAGAAAATATTTGTATGTCTGTCAAACATAAGATGTCGAGAGTTGACCCATATTGGGCGCATTGAGAAATATATAATAGATACTAATAAATAACAGCGTGATAAAAATAGGATAGAAGTAGTAGTCAAAGATTCAACTTCTGTTGCAAAGAATTGATATCTTAAGTACAACGGATACTCTCAAACGCGAGCGCTTCCGCAAATTATATCAGTGTGTTCAATCTACTCGCATCAAAGGAACAAAATCAATTTCAAAGTTGGTACGCGCCGTCGATCGGGATCTCAAGTACCGTTCTTCATTAACTCGATTTTATCGAGTGATTTCAATAATAATTGGGACTCCTCTCAAATTTTGACGTGGTTATCAAGATTTTTCTTAACTTTCGCAGATGAATCTTCATTGCGTTCGCTTCTACGAAAATCTTTATCTTTAAAATCTCCATTAATGGTCTCAACTTAAGCGCATAACTTTCAGGCATACCTTAATATTTTAGCATATGAAATTTGCACGGTTTGTCGGTGGTTATTATCAGTACAAGATTCTTTAAATCTTGAATCTGATAAGTTTAATACCTATATAGAACCAGTTTTGGGATTATATTTGGGAGAACTTACATTTAATTACACAGATTGTTCATACGTAAATTGTAGGTACGAAACACCAAACTTTGTTTCTTAATTACTCACTTATCTGGATTTATTATTCGTGCTGCCTGTTGTTGGTCCTAGGCTTAAATCTTATCTAACACTCACAGCTTATGACCAAACTTTAGCTCTTTGGCAAAGTTCAGACAAAAATTATGGATGTTATTGAAAATTCTCAGGTTTTATGGTTTCTTCACGATGATATTCTTCACTGAAGCAAGTAAATGATGACCAATTTATACTAATACGCTAAAACGCATCTAAATTTGACAAATTATAATTATGTAGTTATGTATAGATTGTATAGGATTCAATTCTAGTTTTCCAAAAATTGCAAATGATAAACTTATCATAAACTTTACATTGCAAATTCAAAATAGAACGCATTTTATTTAGTTACATTACATTAAATAAATGATAACATATCTAATATATTATGTGCTTAATATCATATGTCTGTAATTTTCATGTTTGTTATAAATTAAAAAACTGACATATTAAAGCATAATGTATGCTAAAAACGATGTTCTATAATTTCCATAAAATCTTATTGAATCAAAGATGAATACCTACATATATATTAAAATTATCAGAAAGTGCCGATAATGAGGAAAAGGCTGCTCTCGTAAATGTTAAGCATCTAATAAATTCTGTACGGATGCCCAAATTAGGATCGGCAACGGTCATCAGGTTTATGGGCGTACAACGGCTGCATAATTTGAAAATAAAACCATCGCCCCAGCAATAATATCCCATCGTTTTCAATATCTAGTCCACTTATCTGATTCACACTAACAATCGCACTCATTGGACAGGCTTTGCATTTTATTGTTTTAAAATCAGCTAAGGCCATTATGGAGCGGGCCGTAAGATTTTATCTAAAGCTAAATGTTTCGTGAATAAAATTGGTCGCGCTTGTTCGAATCCGATCTCGGATCGTACGAACGATCGTTCGATATAGCATCCGATCCTATCGCCAGACGATGTTGCGTAATTATAGAGTAGGTTTACGCTCCGTGTATTCATTGGAAACTGCACATGCATAATTCAAACGCCTTTATTCGTGGCCAAACTGTCATCGTTCTCATTTTTTAGGAATGCGTTCCGGTTCCTGTAATTGCAATTCACGGCAATGGGTTTTCATAATAGCTTTTTCTTTGTTCATCAAGTCTTTCAAATGACCTTTGCTTGTACTCTCTCTCTTTCACACATGGTTTGATGGTTTGTTAATAAAAGTTTTATATTTATATGTATGATATTGACCCACTGAAGAAGACAATAAATTCTTGCATTTAAGAAGAAATATGCAACTCTACTGTTTATTCAAAAAGGTACTATTTAATAGCTTACAACATAAAATGTCCCAGTAAAGTTTTTGTGACGCAACTGGTTATAGTGATACAATAATCAAGATTCGACTTACATAACATAGTTGTATTTTTATAAACCTATATCAGATCTGAAATAACTGGAAACAAATATTTTCAATCTAGATATTAGACAACATCGACACCATTTCGTTTTATTATCTCTGCTTCTTTGTTATCTTGTTACATCGATTCCTATTCTGGCTTTCATGTTAAAAAAGAATCTATGCTAACGTCTTCAATATTGTTGCTTATCTTCTCCGTGAAAATAATATCTATACTCAAATATTTATCTGTGCCTACACTACATTTTTTCATAGTTTCATTTAAATAGATTTGAAAAACTTACCGATAGTCAAATAGAAAATTATGTCAGTACAAACCATCGACCACGTTCAACGTAGCTTCTCCCTTCCCTTAATAGATCGCTAGATCAAATCTTCGTTGTACTTTTGAAGAAGTTATTGCTAATCTTGGTGTAGCTACTTGGTCAATTCGCACTAGGGTTTGATGGATTTGCTTCATTTTTTATCCAAACAGAATAACCTATCTAATAAAGTGAAAGTTTTAAAATTAAATATCTATAACATATGTAGATGTATTACTTTGATAATTACTCAACCAGCTAATATTGTATGTAAACTGTAAACAAACTGTTCCCAATACAACATTAATTAAAGATATAATAAGACGCTTATTACACTTACGAACTTCAAATTTAATTAATCTCTTTGCCACCTGTAACCTTATTGGAGTTCGTAAGCATTTCTGCTCGAATAATTTTTATTGATCGAAGAAAATTGAAATTCTCACAAGTCATTCCATCGGATTTTTTTGGATTCAGATAACTTATTTGCTGGACATAGAAAAGTTCAAGGAGAATAATAAAGAATAGTTCAAGGAGAATAATAATTGAACGCGAAGTTTAATCGATGCTTAAATCAAATGTTTTAGTGTGAAGGGTGTTGGGTTCAATGGTCCTTATAACGACGCATATTAACAGATTTAATCAAATAGTACATTTTTATTACGTTGACGTCACGTTAAAAGTACGATAGCCAATAATAGTTAGTTCAGTAAGATATGTAGTCATATTTAACATTAGTTCATCAGTTCGTTGGTTCTAGACAGCGACTATTAGATCTATTTTTAATTAATTCAATTTTAGAATCATTTTAGAAGCGTTGATGTGATATTTCTTGGCAAAGTTGGCTGGAAATGTCAGGTATAACTGAAACTCTATATGTGATGGTTAAGATTGGTCAGCCAATTACTTGATAGTAAGTGATCACTGTTCCTTATGGACATTTGTTAGACCAATAGCACCATTGCGGTCCCAGCCAAAGAAGAAAGTAAATGAAAGAAAACTAGGACGAGTTTGCAGTTGAAATGCGACAAGTACTTTGGTGGGTGACTTAAGCAAGAACAGGATAGGCAGCCTTCAGGCTTCAGCCCTGTCATCTAGCAGAGCATCTATCACCTTTTATGACACTCTCATTTGCCAGCATGAGATTGGAGTTAATAATTTAGACCGTCCCAATTAGAGTATTATTAATGATAAAACCGTGTTTTTAGGGTTTAGGTACTATTATCTTATGTTAATTTATACACATAAATTAGTTAACAAAGATAAAGCCCTATTCCAACACAGTTATACTTGATGGATGTCTGTAAGAAACTTTGTATCCAAAACTTGAGCAAATTCGACCATTGCCACGAAGGTCGGGTCTGGACCCTAATTAGTGAACGCCTTTGTCTTAAAGGACAATAGGTCGCTAAGGATAAGATACTGTTTCATTGACTCAATTAGTCCTACTAATGTGTCGAACGCCTAACTTTCAAGTGTCGTGTAAGGGTTGAAAACCGACGAATGGTAAATGACGTGCTTCGCATACGAAACGCTACCATTAACTCGCATCTCTTTTGAGATGCAAATGAGATTTTTTTCTTCATAAAATCTCTTCATTGAATATTTCGAGCCGCGCTTGCGGCTGAATTTATTTCTCTCTCTTTGAATGCTAAAACGAATATCAGATATTTGGATACGTCGTAATATCTTAATGGAAAAAAATATTGGAATATATTCACAATACTTGAGGTAGATATTAATCGCCGTTGAGACTCAAGCATTCTGAAGAAATTGTCTAAACCGATTCCAGAAATTACTCAGTATTTGTTATATTATCGAGAAGTAATCTGTGACAATATGATATTTTACCGTGAAATACGCATATTCATATCAGAATACCCTGTTCGAATTTGGTATTCATTACGGTTCGAAAAGTGTTTATGACATGAGTGAGGTAACAGTACCAATGATCGTCCATTGTGTCGCACGCCCCCAGCTCGTGTTGTCACATAATGTCGATATCGGTAGGGCTCAGAATGTCACCCCTGTCAGACAAGTGTACTTGCTACATGTTATCCAGATATGCTGCAAATTTACTACGGTGCTTTGAATGACGACTAATTCCATTGTCACTGCTCTGGCATATGGGCGACATGACGAGGGCGGTTTAGCATAGATTGCCAATATTTAGTGCCTCGATTGTTTGCCATTGTGGTATTAATATTTGCCTGGAAACGAAATTTATCGAATAGTTTCTTCTTGGTGTTTATTCTGTGTGTAAATTTATGGAAATTGATTCATGAAATTTTATTTAATATCTAAGTTTGTTCGATATAATAATTTACAAATCTGATTATTTCTCAATATTTTTACAGTTTTTTTTTGTTTAAATAAAGCTAAGTAAGGTGAAGAGAGTACTTTTTGAGATAGAATAAATGTTCAAGAGATACTCGCCCGTAAAGCGGCAAACAAAAACATAATTAGCGAGCACAGGGGTTAGAGTACAATAGCGGTCAGGCAGACCACATTCGGGGCAGCGACCCTAATTTGTTAGTACTGACAGCCACTTGAGATATTGTGGTTATTTTATTCGTATAAATGTTTTAATTTCGAAAATAATTTTGTAATTGAATTATTTTACGAGTGTGTAAAAATTTTGATCTGATTCACCATTATTATGATTTGAGCTTTAATTAGTTTTGTTTACTGACAACTATTGAACTATTATCGAATTAAGATCCTCGAATGACAATCACGACTGGATGGTAAGATACTCACTTCCGAAAGTAGTGGGCTGACGACTTATAGAAAACACTGGACTCTATTACGTATCGAGTATCAATATCGAGCAATAAACTTTCAAAAGCTAGATCAGGAATAAATAGAAAAAAATTGCTATACACTCACAGCCTAACACTAGGATTCCCATAAATATGATTGTCATGGAAGCCATTGACATTACACAAGATAAGACTATGACCAGTAAAAACTTCTCATCCCTTCGACCTTGCTGTGACGAACAAAGCATCTTTTGAATGACAATACGGCATATAAAATTGAACGCTGAACATAACACGGGTTGTCACGGTCAGTCTTGTATTGCCATTAACGCGCAAACCCGAGACGAACCAACGTCACAACATGTATCGCCGAGTCATTTGTCTACACAATCATTCGCCGACATAATGTTCTTGATAGCCCTTGGAAAATAATATTAATCTCTCATCGGTTCATCTTTTATCGCTCCAACTTGCTTGTACTTATCCGTTTCGATAATAAATCAATGTTGAAAACAAACAACCTGGGAACAAGTGAGGTCGATGTTTCATTTTGTAATGCTTTGTTTACTTTTTAATTGTTATTGCTATATTTTATTACAATGTTTTGAGATCAACTAAATATAGATATCAAGTGGTTCGAAAGTTGAAATTATTCATATAGCATTTTTTTAATAATTACCAAATAATGTGTCATTTGCTTTTCAAATATATTTTTATGTATAAAGAAAGAATACGACCGATCAAGCTATATAAGCCTATTATGTAAAAAATCATGTACATACCTATATTATGATCAAATATTGTTAGCATAATTTACTTCAGTCAAAAAATAAAATAACTATGAATTTAATAAGGTTTAATCTGTCTAGAAACATTGTCTGGAAAATGCTTCTTACGTAGCGCAAGCCCGTTGAAATAGTAAAGTAGAAGCTTTTAAGCTGTGTATAAATAATTTTAAAAAGTGAAAAAAAAAGATTTCAAAAAACTATTCACTAACGTATACTTACGTATACAGGATGTCCTTGTTTTTTTTTAATTTAATTTCTTTCTAAGTGATCATTAGTTCTACCATGATCCGTTTTAAGATTACCGGACACCCGATATATATCAGCCATAAGGTAATTGCGACATCCAAACCGCCATTGGAATTCAAAATCCATACACATTTTCTCTTACCCTATTAGAAATTTTCTCTATCCAGTTTACGCAGCGGTATCGTCATAGCACCCAATCTCATTACGATACCTAATGACGTCACGATCGCATCATTATGCAGTGCATTACTGCGCTATCAACGGTATCCAGGTCACATCATATTATAATGGCTATGACGCAATTTGTTAGCCATCAAAGATTATGGGCCCGTAAAGAATACCTTGGCGTAAATATTGGCTTAAGTAATCGAGCATAAAAAATGTTTTAAAAACACTTAAAAACTAAACACTTGTGGCATATAATATTGCAAGAATACGTTGTTTTTATAATTTTTCCAATCTTTAAATACAGAACTCTCAGGGTTGCAGGTTTTCTCTCAATTTTGTATGAAGCTAACTGATCTATAATATACATAAAGCAACAAATGAAGTCACAGTACCATTAACCATTTTTTTCTTTTTCAAGGAGTTCCCTTACTGGATCTGGAGCCAAATCTGAGCTTCCTATTTGGAATTTTTTATCATAACATTGCATTAGCATTGGCGTTTTGTGCCTATGAAAATTTTCAAGTTAATTAGACTTCTAGAAGTTAGTAAAAATTTGGATGGTTTCCGCTGCGTACCAGCAGATCAAGTGTTAAGTTAATTTAAGTATGACTCGGTCAAAAAAAATCTAAACAGTTCCACCAGCCATCTAAAATTATGAGGTTTATAAATGCTTTCCATTTGTTCATACGGCGTTATTGATCAGTTCGCCAGATTTTGAAACAGCACTCAATCCTTTAACGTTATCATCCACTCAGATACCTAGACAAATCGTACTTACATTTCAAACTATTCCGCTACAATAATCAATTCTACAGTGTACTCTAAGTAACTGCGATAAGCCGAAACAATGCGCCCTCAGTCACGTGATTTGTCGCGATATCTTACGCTATAAATCGTGGTGTTCAACGCGACCGTTGATGTATCGCTAAATTACGGAAGGATAGAACTTGGGAAGTGGCAAAGTGCACCAGATCACGAGCGTAACTCTGTTAGTAAAGTTTATTATTCCCTGGTGGATACACTTAATGTACACCATAGAGAAATTTGAGTTACGAGTTATTAGTTGCTGAGTGCAAGCCAGTGTTCTTGATTAAGATAAAATTCAAGGAAATCTTTAGCGGAATGAAAAAGACGATCTTGTATTAGATACATGATTAAAGTTTAGTCGCCTTTGCGTAGTTGGTAATTCTACAATGCATTTTAAATAGACAAGAAACGACGATGATATGAGACACACACAGACAAGACAGTTCAGCATATTTTCTCCTCGGTTTTCTGTCTGTCAACAAATTTTCTTTTCGTTTTTCAAAACTGGTAAAATTTGTAATTTATGGAATATAAACTTGAGACTTGTCAAAATTAAAATTTTGGCAATCGTTGCTACAGAACTTGCAAGCTGTGGAATGAGCTTCCTTCTAAGGTATTCCCGGAGCGCTTTGACATGGAGTTCTTCAGGAAAGATGTATAAAGAGCTCTCCTTCAGGGCCGGCGTTCCACTGGTGACTCCCCTGGTGTTGCTCGTGTCCGTAGGTGACGATAACCACTTACAATCAGGTGGCTCGTCTGCTTTTACGTCAGCCCTTCAGGCTATAAAAAAATAAAAAAGATACTTACTCACTTTAGTAATCAGACATGACAGTTCTCCATACGGTTACTCCATACTTACAGTTTGTGAAGCTGCGAAGTCGTAATTGGCCAGCGTGGTGGACTATGGCCCATACCCTAACACTGTGAGAGACAAATATAAGATACGATGACGACGAATATAGCTAATAAAATATAGTCCGCTTGGACGTCTCACGAACCACAAACAGTATTTTTAATGTCCTTTTGGACGATAAGAGTATAAAAATACAGCATTTTCTATGAAAACTAAAGTGCAACGAATAAGGAATCTAATATCACTCTACTGAAAAGTTGATCACTTCTCGCCGCACGGCGCTGAGTAAATAAGATATCTCCCAGCACTTAGCGTGCCGGCGACACTATTCAATACAAAAATTATTGTATCATAAAACTTAAGTGATATTTAAATTAATAATTACAATATAAATGTCAGAATTAATTCAAACATAAAAACTTCTGTCGAACCGTAGGCTGGTTTTGTGGTAGAGCTGCACGTCTGGTCCCATATAAATTACCTAAAGCGACCCGTCAGATTATAGAGATAAATAAATAAATAAATAAATAACGCTTCACACTCAAAGAAGAAAGAGATATTATTATTAATCGATTTTGAAGTAGGTTATTTTTTTAAACAAGTACTTAAGTGATACTATTAAACTTGTTGGTGTTGAATTCGGTTGGTCAAAAGTTACATTTAAAGCAATTTAGATATAACACGGCTACGTAGTCGTTGTTGAAATTTTTTCGCATGTTGGTTTCAAAGCGAGGTAAAGATGGTTCTTAGAGAGAAGTTAAAAAAAAATTCCAGCACTCCATTAAGCAAATCGATGGCTATCAATGAAGCGGAGCGATTTAAGTATGTTAGCAACAGTATCACGATGTTCCGTAATGAGACACGACGAATTCGACGAAGAAGCTTGTTACATAGTATAAAACAAAGTCGCTATTTTTGTCCGTCTGTCTGTCTGTTTGTCTGTTTGTCTGTATGCTTAAATCTTTAAAATTACGCAACGGATTTTGATGCGGTTTTTTGTAATAGGTAGAGTGATTCAAGAGGAAGGTTTTTATGTATAATACATGCATATATTCCCACGAGAACGAGATCCACGCGGGTGAAACCGCGGGCGGACCGCTAGTATAATATAAAAGGTATAAAAGGTCGAAGCGAGGTACGACGATACCTACGATCATTAATTTCATAATTACAATACAGTTCAACAAGAACTCATTATAACATTGAATAATGAAATATAACGTTAATTGTTTACTTAGCTTCTATTATAGCGGGTGAGTTTTTAACCGACTTAAAACAATGATTCTCCATTCGACTATTTTTTTCGTATCACCTCATAACTTTTTTATTCATTTATTCGTAAATTGGTACGTCTTGTCGTGTCTTCTCATTTTATAAATATTAGCAATATCTGACGGAAGTTTTTGAGTTATCTTTACTTTACGAGGTTGAGCCATTTTTAACCGACTTCAAAAAAGGAGGTTCTCAGTTTTACCTGTATGTATGTATGTATGTATCTATATATGTATATTTGAGCGCGATTATCTCGCGTTTGGTCGAACCGATCTTGATGCGGTTTTCAGCATAGTAATTGTCAAACTTAGGAGAAGATCTTAGGCATATTGTTTGCCTGAACCGATTTTGATACGGTTTTCATCATCGTGTTTATCAGACTTAGGAGAAGGATTTAGAAATACTAACCGTGTTTAACTGAACCGATTTCTACTTTTCAGCGTTAAAGTCGGTTCTGTTTTGTTAAAAGTTATTTTATTTGTTTCTCTTTGTTTCAGCTAATGGCTGAATCTATTTTTATGAGACCTATAGGCTACTTTTTAGAACACAGAATCGAGATTTCAGGAGAGAAATTCCCACGCACGAACAGGTTATGGCCGTAACTGGCAGTAAATTAAATCTACTTGTATCCACAATATCAAGAAAATGATTGGCTGCAACAGACCGAACATTCTCGCAGACCCCTGGGAGACCCACCTAACTAACGAATCTAGGAGTCTACCCTGTAGCTATACCTGGAATACTCGAAATCAGAAATATTATTGGCTGCAATGGCTACACTTTATGGCCGTATTGGAGCGATCCAAAAACTAACTCCAATCCCATACCAGCTAATGAGAATAGGAGATATTACTGCCAAATTTTGGCGAGAGAGTGCAGCAGTAGCTTAAACAGTAAACATAATTTTTGACCAACAGGAGACCTTACGGCCAAATTTTTCGCCAGATTGCAGCACTAGCACATACACCGCCGCGTTCCGTAACTGGACGAAAACGCCCAAAACGACACTGTTTCACAGAAAGAAAGGTTTGGTCAAGTTACGGAACGCGGCTTATGATTTGTTTACTGTATGTGCTGATGGCGCCATCTACGCCGAGTTTTGCGTTATATTCCCTATTCCGTATGCTTAGTGGTAGAGCTGAAATTCCGATAACTACGTGAGCCGCCGAGAAAATAGAATTGCCGTTCCTCGCTAAAAGCAAATTAATGACATGGACTCACAGTTCAATTTAGCTCGTGACCAAAATTTACTTAACGTAATTTAAACTCTCGTCGTCAATATACAATGGTCGCCTTTACAACGGATTCCATATCAAACGCCAATAGTTACCACAGTTGAGTCTATCGTCAAACGACTTGTAGTTGGAAGCTTATGAGCTAGTAAATTCTTGTTGGAATGAAGTTTATTATCGCACCGTACGGATGGAAGCTAGAAAATGAAAAGTGTAAGATTTTTGCGTGGCGGAAATGGAAATGTATATCAGCTGAGCTCAGTGACAAATGCTCTTATTGGTAACTCAGTTATAGTAAACCCAACTTAAGACTGAAACGAAAGAGGCGCTGTCGGACGCATTTGACATTCATTTGACCAATCAT